>JAMQGT020012199.1:0-124267 GCA_024447675.2 Pterophyllum scalare
CGCTTATAAAGTATAGATACTCAAAGTAACATGTTAACCAGCATAGTTTCTCATTATAACTCAACATCCATTGATGTTGGATGATAAGGTCTGTGCAGGCCAAACTATGAAAAACACTTTTTTATGGAGCAGACTGTGTCATGCAGATGCAGGAAAGGAGTTTACTCATACTGATGTAAAACATTTTGAAACACTCTATTACAAGGCGATACAGTTGTGGTCAGTTTACAGATACTCATCATGGTAATTTTGGGCTTTTAGCTATTGTTTGAGCTGTTCTTTTATCCAGGGTGGAATGATTGTACAGAATACATCTTTCATGACTTTAAAAAACAAGAATTGGGTGAACACGTTTGAATTAATTATAGATTTTCTCTAATCCGCACTGGCTCAAAAGTATACATACAGGCTCAAATATATACAACACCCTCACAATATTCGGTTAAATGTCCTCAGCAAGATGCTTTTGGTAGCCGTCAACAAGCTTCTGGCATAATTCTGGCTGGATATTTGACCACTTTTCTGGGCAGAATTGAATTTAAATTGGGTTTATTAAAATTGGTTGGTTTCCTGACACAGATCTGGATTTTGAGAATAGTCCAGAAACTTTCAATAAGG
Organism: Pterophyllum scalare; assembly: GCA_024447675.2. Lineage (NCBI taxonomy): Eukaryota > Metazoa > Chordata > Actinopteri > Cichliformes > Cichlidae > Pterophyllum > Pterophyllum scalare. Next base: position 619 of record JAMQGT020012199.1, read on the forward strand.
TTGAAGTCGAGACTTTGGGAAGACCATTCCAGAAGCTTAACTTTAGCCTGCTTTATCCATTCCAGAACCAGTTTTGATGTGTGTTTGGGATCATTGTCCTGTTGGAACATACAGGTGCTGGTCATAAAATTAGAATATCATGAAAAAGTTGATTTATTTCAGTAATTCCATTTCAGAAAGTGAAACTTATATATTATATTCATTCATTACACACAGACTGAAATGTTTCAAATGTTTATTTCTTTTAATTTTGATGATTATAACTGACAACTAATGAAAACCCCAAATTCAGTATCTCAGAAAATTAGAATATCATGAAAAGGTTCAATATTGAAGACACCTGGTGCCACACTCTAATCAGCTAATTAACTCAAAACACCTGCAAAGGCCTTTAAATGGTCTCTCAGTCTAGTTCTGTAGGCTACACAATCATGGGGAAGACTGCTGACTTGACAGTTGTCCAAAAGATGACCTTTGACACCTTGCAAAAGGAGGGCAAGACACAAAAGGTCACTGCTAAAGAGGCTGGCTGTTCACAGAGCTCTGTGTCCAAGCACATTAATAGAGAGGCGAAGGGAAGGAAAAGATGTGGTAGAAAAAGTGTCCAAGCAATAGGGATAACCGCACCCTGGAGAGGACTGTGAAACAAAAGCCATTCAAAAATGTGGGGGAGATTCACAAAGAGTGGACTGCAGCTGGAGTCAGTGCTTCAAGAACCACCACGCACAGATGTAATCAAGACATGGGTTTCAGCTGTCGCAGTCCTCGTGTCGAGCCACTCTTGAACAAGAGACGGCGTCAGAAGCGTCTCGCCTGGGCTAAAGACAAAAAGGACTGGACTGCTGCTGAGTGCTCCAAAGTTATGTTCTCTGATCAAAGTCAATGTTGCATTTCCTTTGGAAATCAAGGTCCCAGAGTCTGGAGGAAGAGAGGAGAGGCACAGAATCCACGTTGGCTTGAGGTCCAGTGTAAAGTTTCCACAGTCAGTGATGGTTTGGGGTGCCATGTCATCTGCTGGTGTTGGTCCACTGTGTTTTCTGAGGTCCAAGGTCAACGCAGCCATCTACCAGGAAGTTTTAGAGCACTTCATGCTTCCTGCTGCTGACCAACTTTATGGAGATGCAGATTTCATTTTCCAACAGGACTTGGCACCTGCACACAGTGCCAAAGCTACCAGTACCTGCTTTAAGGACCATGGTATCCCTGTTCTTAATTGGCCAGCAAACTGGCCTGACCTTAACCCCATAGAAAATCTATGGGCTATTGTGAAGAGGAAGATGATCGATACACCAGACCCAACAATTCAGAAGAGCTGAAGGCCACTATCAGAGCAACCTGGGCTCTCATAACACCTGAGCAGGTGCCACAGACTGATCAACTCGATGCCACGCCGCATTGCTGCAGTAATCCAGGCAAAAGGAGCCCCAACTAAGTACTGAGTGCTGTACATGCTCATACTTTTCATGTTCATACTTTTCAGTTGGCCAACATTTCTAAAAATCCTTTTTTTAAGTATTGGTCTTAAGTAATATTCTAATTTTCTGAGATACTGAATTTGGGGTTTTCATTAGTTGTCAGTTATAATCATCAAAATTAAAAGAAACAGACATTTGAAATATATCAGTCTGTGTGTAATGAATGAAAATAAAATACAAGTTTGACTTTTTGAATGGAATTACTGAAATAAATCAACTTTTTCATGATATTCTAATTTTATGACCATCACTTGTACAACTGTGTCCAATTTTCAACTGTCTAGCTGTTGATTTAAGATGAAGCTGAAGAATTTGGAGATAGTCCTTCTTCATTATTCTATCCACTACCACTGGCAGCAAAACAGCCCCAGAGCATGACGCTACCACCACCATGCTTGACGGTCGGTACAGTGGTCTTAGGTTTGAAACCCTCACCTTTACTCCTCTAAACATACGTCTTGTCATTGTTGCCAAACAGCTCAATCATTGAAATGTCTGACCATCAAACCTTTCTGCAGAAGGCGATTTGGCTTTTTCATGTATGCAGCTGTAAATTTTAGTCAAAAGGTGTCAATTTTGGAGCAGGGACTTCTTCCTTGGTTGCCACCCTCTCAGTCCATGGTGATGTGAAACTGGCTTCATTGTGGACAGTGACGCTGGTGTTCCAACAGTTCCTGGGTTGTTCCTGAACATCCTGACCAATTTCCTCTCACCTGAGGGTGACAGTTTGCTCTTCTTCCAGACTTTGGCAAAAGTGGTGACACATCAGAATTAATTGTACTTATGTACAGTTGTTTGAACCGATGATCTTGGAGTCTGCAGTTATTTAGAAATAACTCCAAGAGAACCCTTCCCAACCTGTGTAAATCTGCAGTTCTCCTTCTTAGAACTTCACTGAGTTCCTTGGACTTTGCCATTGTTGATTATTGGTCAAACAAATCCTTTTTATGCTGGCAAAGATACACTGTCAGCTGTAGTCAATCATGATCACTAATGAGAAGTTCGCAGGCCTTGGCCTTGTCAAGTTAAAATACATTGCAGACCTTCAGACCACTTATTAAAAGATTTAAGTTGAGTTGGATATATTTGAACCTCTATGTACGCTTTTAACCCTGTGTAGATTAGAGAAAATCCCAAAACAATTGAAACTTGTGCACCTAATTGTTCACGGTTGGATGAAAAAGTTGAAGCTAGACTTACAAGAAATGTTTATATTTAAGAAATATTTAATAGAACCAACTGACAACAGAAAGCAGTGCACAAAACTGTCAGGTTTAGTCCAAGAAGCAATAATACAAAGAACTGAAATCAGCTGAAAGACGGCAAGGAACAACACAGCCAGAGAAGCACAGGAAATGACCACACAAGAGTTACAGTTGGGGGCCAGACAATCAGGAAAAGAGGGAAAAGAAACAAAGGCAGGAAGTAAAAATCACAATGAGGGAAAACTAATCTTTAATGGCTCTGATACAGCTATCGAAGCTGATCACACTTACTCAACACAATGCTTACTTGCACATTTCATAAGAGCCTCGACTCTGCGTCGCTTAAAATAAGGCCGGGTCTGTTTTCAGGAGGCTGCAGAGAGCAGGTGAGGAGGGCAGGAAGTCACACATGGGAGCGATACAGAGATTCTGGTCAAGTTTCAAATTAAAAGACCCCATGCAGACTAAAGGCTCCGTTTCTGAAATGCTCCCAGGGCGATTTGAAGATGTGATGCGATGGGAAGGTGACATCAAAGACACACATGCAGGGACAGGGATGTACATAAGGCAGCAGGAAACAGGAGAAGCAGAAGCAGAAAGGAGGAAAATAAAACTAATGAATATATGAAGGATGATACATAACCCAAATACAACCCCAATTCCAGAGAAGTTGGGATGCTGTGCTATAAAAACACATCAAATGTTTAAACTGAGACATTCTACCATTTCATGAAAAAAATATTACAGCTCATTTTGAATTTGATGGCAGGAACACGTCTCAAAATAGCTGTGATAGCATCAGTATGTAACCGAGGAGAGCAGCTGCTGGACTTTTGGGAGAGGAATGGTGTCCATTTCTTGTATGATAGAGGATTCTAGCTGCTCAACAGTCCTGGGTCTTCTTTGTCACATTTTTTCCATTTCACGATGCTCCAAATGATTTGATTGGGTGAAAGGTTTGGGCTGCAGGCAGGTCAGTTCTGCACTCGGACTCTCCTACCCTACCATGAAGTCATGCTGTTGTAATAGATGCAGTATGTGGTTTAGCATTGTCTTGCTGAAATATGCAAGACCTTCTTTGAACAAGACGTCATCTGGATGTTGTTCTATGTTGATATGTTCTTCTAAAACCTGTGCATACCTTTCAGCACTGATGGAGCCTTTCCAGATGTGCAAGCTACCAATTCCATACACACTAATGCAGCCCCATACCATCAGGGATGCAGGCTTTTGAACTGAGTACTGATAACAAGATGGATGGTCCCTCTCCTGTTTAGCTTGGAGGCTGCGGCATCCATGTTTTCCAAAATAATTTCAGATTTGGATTTTTCTGATCAAGAACGGTTTTCCTCTTTGCATCAGTCTATTTTAAATGAGCTTTAGCCCAGAAAATACATTTCTAGATCATGTTCACATTTTGGTTCTTCTCTGCATGATAGAGCTTTAACCTGCATGTGCGGATGGCACAGTGAACTGTGTTCACAGTGATTTCTGAAAGTGTTCCTGAGTCCATGCAGTGATTTCCATGACAGAATCATGTCTGTTTTTAATGCAGTGCTGCCCGAGGGCCCAAAGATCACAGGTATCCAATAATGATTTTTGTCTTTGTCCCTTGCACACAGAGATTTCTCCAAATTTTCAGAATTATTTTGATGATATTATTTACTGTAGATGATGAGATACTCAATCGTCACAATTTTCTCTTAAGAACCATTGTTCTGAAATTGCTCCACAATTTGCAGACACAGTTTTTGCATATATTTGCTCTTCTTAATTTCTGAGAGACTCTGCCACTCTAAGATGCTTTTTTAAAATTTTTTATACCCAATCATGTTGCTGACCGGTTGCCCGTTAACCTGATTAGTTGCAGAAAGTTCCTCCAGCTTTTTCTTTGTAGTAGCACTAACTTTTCCAGCCTTTAGTTTTCTCTGTCCCAATTTTTTTTTTTAAACGTGTTGCTGCCATCAAATTCAAAACGACTTTATATTTTTCATGAAATAATAAACTATCTCAGTTTAAACAACTGATATGTTTTCTGTGTTCTAATATGAATAAAATTTGGGTTTGTGAGGCTTGCAAAACATTCTAATTTATTTATTTTTTGGAACCGAGTTTGTACATTTCTTTGGGTCACCTTGCTGTAGAAAATTCCTGCTCAGCCCTGCGGGTAGGAATTTTGCTTGAACCCATCTTACCTGAGCTAACAATACCACTTTCCAGTGAAGGAGAGTTGGTGCTGTTGCTGGTTTCTTTTGAGAAGCAGCCTGCAAACTGATGGGTTTGAGAACTGTTGGGAGGAAAGAATCAGCAAACTGCATCTGTGAATTATTGGTGGATTTCATTCAGTATCCTCTCCCTTTGTGGAAATGGTTCTAGATTGGGCACTGGCATTGGATCGGTGGAAAAGACGACTTGGACCAGGCCTTGCTCAGAGCTTTCCCTTTCTTAGCTGCAGCATGTTGACCATGATGTTGCCTATTTCCTGTTGTATCTGGTGGATTATTTGAGTAAGTTGTAGATATTTGTGGATCATTTTGTTTACTGAAGTGCCTTTATTTGATTTTTTGGAGTAGCCCTGTTAACTGCTGATTGCGTTCCTTTGCATCAGTGAACTGACTCACCGGAAATCCTTTGGAATGGCTTTTGGTAAGTAAACAAACCACTGAACCTCTATTTCCTGGTCTTTTAATTGGTGGGCCAAAGGATAACAGGGATAACCACACAGTCAAATCTCTACAGAGGGCAGGGTGGAGCTGAATTAATGTGCTGCAGAACAAAAAAAAAAAAAATCTGTGTTGGACCCTTTGCGTGATTATTTTGAATTAGTCTAGTCACCATACAAGACACAGTACATAAAATGTGAAGTAAACAATTTGATAGTTGATGCATTGTTCATTTTATTTCCCTAATAACTTCAGGACTGTCATGGATAGTGATTAGTCACTAAGGAACCATCTGGTGAATGTTATGCTTGTAAATCCTTTGGTAACAATTACTTCAACATTTTTTCCTCTTTCCGTGCACCCTATTTTAGTGCTTAATTAATACAGCATGGGTTAAAAATTGCAAATGTGCACTTAATTTAATTGATACATGATGAATTTGAAGCATTCGTGGCCTTTGGGAGTTTTTGAGCCTCGGATACTCGGCCTAACATGAGCAAAATTGCCATAAATGCAACATGAAAGGTCTTTTTATACATTTTGGTTTCACCTGAAGAGAGTTATGGGACATTAAAAGTGCCCATTTCCAGTGACCTACAGCCTGGATGCATTGTTTGCTGTTCACGCTCTATAGACAGGGTATGAAGGTTTAGTCCCTTTTTCTTGCACTTGGTAGTTTTGCTCTTTATTAGCAGTGTGAATAGCAAATTATTTACTGCTTGAGCCAAAAGCTGCTTTGGTTCAGAGGGAAATGAGCCACAGAGGCTGGGAACCAGTGGTAACAGCTGCACAGGTTTCCTTAGAGCACCACACAGGGGTGTCTACATAATTTTAGGTACACAGTGTATCACAGTATATCACTGCAGGAACTTGGCATTGACATAATGTGTATATGATGCTGTAACATGACATTGTGAATCAACAGATTTCCTATAGGCTAATATTTCTATAACATTATGGTCTGTGACCTTAATTCAGCATCCATATTTATAAAATTGCTATAGCAACTAGCCCTGTTTAGCTGTTAAATATCAGCTGTTGTATCACACGCCCTCGCTGCACCTGTCAATCACCATCATCATCAGAATAAATTGGATGTTTCTCAGATACCGTTATCGATTTATTTCTATCTCAGCCCGCCACGCCGGGGCGCCAAACAGCCTCCAATATCGATCTGCAGGCCTATTAAAACCTCCTTGGGAACATCATCCCATAAGACCTTTTTTCTGACCATGAAATCAATGTATTCAGCCAGATAGAAGAGAACACATGTCACCAGCTGCAGAGTGCAAATCAGCTGGGATGATTTTGAATAATTTCCATATCTTTGACGCAAAAGTTTCGGCTGCTGTTTAAAGGATTTGGCTTTTAAAATGTAATGATTTAGAAGTGAATTTTAATCATACTGACAGGAGCAACAGGGGGTCATAGGATATATGCAGCAGCAGCACATCCATTTATTTCCTCTGTTTGGCCTTTCTTGGTGCAGGCGCTGAATTCGGGGCCTTTATCTTTGCTAACGGCAGCAGAAATGGACTTCTTTAATGCCACTTCTAACCAAAGGGCTGCAGAAATGTCAGCCAGCCGACGGCCAGAGAACACACACATGCACATACACACTCCTACCGTCATGCCTTGGAAAATTCTGTATAAAATCTGCCCGCTTTGCCTGAAAAACATTGTCAGTGTGACCTTTACCATTCATGTACAGGCACACATGGTCTCTTATAGCTTGTTTGTTAATTAATCTCCAAAGTTTGCTTTTCTTATCATTTATTAGAAAAAAAAAGATCTTAGTTTGGATCCGTAATTGCTTTTGTGCAAAACTTTGAATAAACTGCTGCAGCACTGAACACAAATGTAGTCACCTATAATTTTGATTCTTTTTGGATCTTCAAGTAATTTATATCATTTTTGCATGCATAAAAAATATTAAGCAAGGAAAAAAAATCTATACTTGCTTGATGTAATTATTTGAAATAGGGGGTCTAACTGTGGGGGTTTTGGTGGGTTAGGTATCTTTTCTTAAGTAAAAAAATATGCATGAATATAAATGACAAATGGACACAAAGAATGAACTTTGCATAATAACAAAATGGCATAAATTCAGTGTATGCTCCTTTAAATTTACCTCTTACATTTAAGAAAGGTTTATAGCAGTAAATACTATAAAATTAAAGTAAATGTTACGTTTGTTGTTAATAATAATATTTTTAAAGGGATTTTGGTTTCCTTCCTATTAAAAAACAAACATCTAAAAGTAGCTTAAAATAAATGACATAAGGACCAGCAGTCCAGCCAGAGTAACTCCATTTAGTCCTTTATTTATGAAAGCATGGACAATGACATCTTACTCTGAGAAGACAACAGGTTAGTCAATATTATGAATCACTAATAAACATGATGGGATGCCATGTGTCGTATCAAAATGCCTCTGTACAGGATAAGAAGGAGGAGAAAGGGTAGGTCACTTTAGTCACTTACAGTCCATAGCTTTGGCCTGACGGGCTCCTTAAATCACACTGAATGGAGTAATAATAGTAGGAAAACCTTGTTATTTCAGTCTTGCAATGAAATTCATCTTTTTTCAAAGTCATCAGCATGCTTCAGTGACATTAAATTTAGGAGTTAAGTGGTCACAATTTTTGGATTAAACTTCTTCCCCTTCTCATTTCACTTGTTCTTGGTGAAATGTGATCTAACGGCTCAGTAGTAGTTTTTAATTTTTTTTTTATGTTGTGCACAACATCCAGATGGTCAGGAATTATTATCAGGAGTAAAAGAGATCAAACAGTGTCCTCGCTTAGAAAACCACAGAAAAAGCGTCCCCATGTGTGTTCTCTCATGTCTCTAAAATGGCAGCGTGTCGAGGAATAACTTATCTATGATGGCAGGCGGCGGCACCAGATCCTCCAGCTTCAGGTAGAAAATCCTCTGCAGGCCCTGGATGCACAGAGTGCGCAGTTCCGGCAGCTTTTCCAAAAGTCTGGACAAATGATTGGACCAGCAGCTCGAGCCTCCATCCGCGCTCGTCCCGCCATCCTTCAAGCACCTAACCACGCTGTTCTGCAGCTCCTCCACTTTTTTTGGCTCCTTCAGCCCGTGCCGCTCTGCAGAGAAAGAAATAAAAGATTCATTTTAAAAAGTTAAAGGAATACTTAAATCGTCAAATATCTTTTAAGGGGTGCTACAATAATTTTGTTATGTAAAATGAATGCTTCAGTGTGAGTCACTGTAAATCAGACTTCTGGGGGCTGCGGTCAGCTTAAAGATTTTGTTTTGAAACAGCAAATATCAAGAACTTTTTATATAAATAATTTAAATTTAATTATAGCAACCAAATTTAAACAAGTATCCTGTAAATCATATGTTAAAGATTGTTTTGTTTAGGTAGAAGTTTCCACCCTTTTCTAGTTATTATTTTTAACAAACCATTTCTACATGCTGTTATTGTTGCTTACCGTTAATAAGTTTAGCTAATTATGTCAATCATTTATCCAGTAAATTTAGCTTTAACTTATGGCTAATAAAGCATCTGTTCAGCCATCTACTTTTAATTATTTCAACAATTTGTTTTAAACAATTTAAACTATTTGAATTACTTTTTGCTAATTATTCCATCATTTACTTTCTGTTAACTTTTCTGCGGTCACATGTCGCTAATTAAGTTAGCCATTTATGCGCCACTTTTAGATAGTTTTTAAACTATTTATTCCATACTATCCCATAAATGATATTTTAAAGATTAGCTGGAGAAGTTTCAACCCTTTTCCAATTTTTATTATTTTAGCTAATTATTTTAAATGTTATTTTTAGCTAAACATTGTGTCAATCTCTTACTATTGGTTAGCTGGAATGCTTAGCTAATTTTAGCAATCATTTTCCACTAAATTTAATTTTAATTATCTTAAAACATGCAATATAATAAAATATAATAAATTTTACTTACTTTTTGAATTTTAGCTCGTCTTTTTCGCTGTCATGTTTAGCTAATTGTATTAGCTGTTTATCATTACTTTTAGGTTTTTTTTTTAACTTTTTAAATTATTTTCTAACTAATAAGTCAGCCATTATATTTTGCTATTTCAAACATAGTTAACTAACATCCTATCCATAACTTTTATCAACAACTCAAGATTTATTTATTTATTTATTTTGGCTAACACGTCCAGCTTTTATCCCTATAGCTCATTACTTTAACCAGCCTGTTAGTGACTTTAGCTAAATATTTAAACTATTTCCATCAATTATTGTACTTATTTTTTGCATGATATCATAAATTGTGTAAAATAACATACCTTTAAGCTGGTTTTGAATGTCAAGTCTACGAATTTCCTGAGATGTAAAATGGCCAGGATTAGGTTCGAGGCCTTAAGTCAACTTGGTAGGATAAAATGAAACATGTTTGGGTGTACAGCTGAACAGGAGGATTTCTTTTTTTCCCATCTCATCTTTCTTTCTTATTTAGAAATTAATTAGCTGAGCTACGATAAAATCCGTCCTACATGCACCCTGGTGAGGACTGAGAGGCCACCTGTTTTGCAGGTACCTTTGACTGGAAAACAGTCATGAGCATATAAAGAGAAATTAAATCAGTTTGTGTCCAGCTTGTGCGCCATCCCTAAAATGTCATATGTGATTCACATTCAGGTAGGTTTATCCTCTCTAAAGGAAAGCTTCACATCCCGGCATCATTTAATACTGTGACTGTAAATTTAGAGTATTGTTCTTTTCTTTTTATTACTATTTGTATCTTTTGTACTGGAGCCATGTTAATGATTAAAAAAAATTTATATTTAAGACTGCAAATGGGAACATTCTCATGTCAAATACTGTCAAAATAGCTCATTCTAAAACACCTGAATGCAGCATTTATCAGGATATGACTTTCAGCATTGCAGATCGCATGAGTGTATAATATTTTTGGGCATCTCACCGGTGACCAGGGCGAGGGTGCATATGCAGGAAAAGGTGGAGACATCCAGGTTCAGCCTCTGCAGATTGGCAGAAAATTCAACGATGCTGTCAATCCACTCCCCAAAGCCCCGGAGGCACTGGAGCCGGTGCCACACCGACCCGTCACAGAAGATCAGCTTCCCTTCTTCTGGGTTGGACCTGCAATATTATGACAGCCTGTGTGTAACATATAAAGCTGGAGGGCAGAGGTGACTTTAAGCTGCCTAGTGGCTTTCTACATGATTCTATCATCAGATTCAGAAATTAATTTATAGCTTCATATTGTAGGACTCTTAAAATGTTCTGCATCCTCTCTGCTGTTAACCAGGCTTTCATTAGTGGTAACAAGTGAGATCTCTTACACTGATTGCTATTTTGGTGTGCGTTTTCCAGCCGTGGATATAAGATGTGTAAAAGGTGAGTTCTTTACCTGTACGACAGCCGTAAAACAAAAAGCTCCAGGAAGGCAGAGTAGAAGAGGAGGTCTTGGTCGTGTTTAGGTAGAGAGGTGAAACCCGGGATCTTCTGTGCCCAACCCCGAATGACCTCCATTGATTTGGTCAGGAGGTCATAAAACTGCCGGACATGCTGAGCGTCATCTCCTGGAGGACTTCCTGGACTCTCTTTAAACTGCAGTTAAAGGTCACCAGTCGGGTCAGATTGGAATGAAGGTGGATACTAATGATTACAGCTAAACTATGTCTTAGTTTTTGATTGACAGTGTCAGCTCTGCTTACTTTGGAGTAGTCGAGGCGAGAAGTCGGTGGGTTTGACTCCACGTGCGCCCTGATGAGGGCACTCAGGAGGGTGCTTCCAGGTGAGGAGGCATCTGGAAGGGCTCTGGGTTTGGACGGCAGACGACCCCTTCGACCTTTCAAGTTGTCTGTCCTCACCACTGCAGGGCAAAAGGTGAACAGGGCTACACTTTTCAGCTTTGACCTCCTAAATGGCACAGACATGAATGGTTTTAAGAAGCTTTGGGGGTTTAGCGATTTACCTTCTTTGACCATTCCCACTGCGAGGCACTTCTGGAAGCGGCAATATTGGCATCGGTTCCTCCTGCGTTTGTCCACAGGGCAGCTTTTGGCAGCCAAGCACACATACTTGGCATTTTTTTGCACTGTGCGCTGCACCAAGAGAAGAAAAATCTGGACATTACTCCATGTACATTTATGAAAATGTAACACTGCACTTTATTATATTCATGGCTCTAGGGCTGAGGCGGTGTCGAGTTTACATCAGCTCAGTCATCTTCCTAATACACACCTGGTGCTTAAAGGCATCTTTGGTTAATGAAAATCTAACTTGTTGGAGGCTCAGTGTGTGTATTGTGGTGTTATTTCTCAAAGTTTAGAAAACTTTCAGTGCTCTGAATACATTTACTACTTACGCTGCCCGCTAAAACTCGACACAGACATTTTTACTACACAATACGAACCCATTTTTGGACATTTTCTTGTACCAGTTTACAAGTAGAAGCACAATTACAGGCCCCGGAAACAATATGCTGGTGCATTGTTCTCAAATTGTTCTTGATATGGAGCCATATGGTTCTTTTTGACAGACCTAATCTGCCAAAAAGAAAATTTAGGAGGGCACCAAAAATGATCCTTACCAAAGACAACAACAAGAATTAAACAAGAGTACTGATGATCTTTTTGTAAGTATGCTGTCATGAGAATCCATCTTGGGGGTGTCATTTATTAAAAAGAAAAACAAAAACAACCAACAACAACACTGAGCCATTTTAATAAGAGAAATGTAACCTAACATAGGGATTCAATTGTCCTTTCAAAATTAACAGCAGCACTCGTGCTCCTGTGGGCCAGCTGAGGCATTCAGCAGGCGCACAGGCAGGTCTGGGTAAATACAGGGTCGTGGTGATTCATAATTTGGAGAGTGGCCCCCGGGAATCTCCTTGTGAGAGACGAAGGGGCAGGTTTTGATTCATGGCACGTTGGTGGCCATTTTCATACAGGACATTTGCGCCGTTAAACGCGCGTGTCAAGAGATCAAAACGTGCGTCTGGAGTCTAATGTCCAATTTAGAAGGCCGGTCAGGGCTCCCAGGGGACGTTTTTTATTATAGTCGATTATTTGAAATTAGAGTTGCATTGTGGGACATGATTCATGTGGGTGTATAGTAATATTTTCACAGAAATGTTGGAAGACTTTTGTTCTAAAAAGTGGAAAAAAAAAACTTTGAGGAAAACGGTGCACCAAGTTCGCACCAAGCTGCCTTCAAATGTTCCTTTAAAACTGCATTTTTTTGTGCAGTTTTTATTGGAGCTGCAATGAAAACAAACCTTGAAAAACCCTTTGCAGCCCTCGCAGGTGCGTACTCCGTAGTGCTGGCAGGCTGCGTTATCCCCGCACACTGCGCACAGCCCCTCCGAGCTCAGCGGTCCTCGGATGGGCGCCGAAGAAGTCTGGTATTCCATGAAGTGGTGGCCGTGTGTGAGCTGGAGAGGGTGAGGAAATCCGACACTGGACTGTTTGCCCAGGCCGGTTGAGCCCAAAACGGCGGGGTTTTCCAGCGGCTGGTGCGTCAGAGACCCGTCAAATTTCATCTGGCAGGTGGAAAAACCCTGCCCGTCGTGTTGCGTGTGCTTTATGGAAAGCAAGGAAAATCTGGACAGCGCGTTTTTCCTGTGCGCCGCCGCCAAATAGTCCTGCCGAAAGCTGTACAGGGAGCCCGAGTCCTCCCATATGTGTCCCGACGGAATCTGGAAGTTGGATGTAAGAGAGGAGTGCGGTGAGGGAGAGCGGTAATAATAAACGGGGCTCGGGGAAGAAATGACCTCGTCTGACTGATGCGAGTGATGCTGATTCGGTTGATACCGCGGGCACCCGTGTGCATCCTCCACCTTGACGCACGGTAGCTCTCCCTGAACTTGCATCTGAAAAAGACACGGGGGCTTAACGTCGTAGCCGGAGCTGTAGGTGTCCGTCAGAGGGCCGAAAGTAGGGCCCGACGTTGCAGCTGAGATTTCGCTGTTAGTAAGGTCCATGCTGAACTTCACAAACTCCGGGGTGAGGAAGTCGCAGCTGCCGGCGCTCTGAGAGGCTGGGCTGGCTCCTTGAGGAGATGAGCCGCACTGGGTCTGGACGCACGGCATGGCCACTGCAAAAACCAACACATGCAGTCAGCGCAAGATGATAAAATATATTTAAAAGTGGAATAAAGAGCACGCAAAAAGTTGTTTTCTGTTACCAAGAGATGCATTAGTGAGAAAACGTTACTTGAATTCACTGTTAAGTTTGTTTTCAGATACTGTTTTTGTCATTTTGTTAATACATTAAAAAACAACTACAAAAAGGTAAAATATGGTCTTCCTTCGCAATATACCGAGAACTTACCGTATAACTGATTTCCAACAACGTCCTATTCTCCACTAAACTTCTCCTGGCACGAAAAAGAAACAAAAGAACATCGGTAACCGAAATGAATCGTTCCATTTAAGTTTGAAAGAGTGCAATTTCCAAATACCTTAGAGCTGTATCCGGTGCAGGAGAACGGTGGTAAATAATCCCATCCTTAATGTGCTGCTGCTGCTCGTGGATCTGCTGAAGATTTTTTGCTGTCTGGAGAGGGCGATGGAAATGACTGTTCACTTCACCCACTCTTGGCTTTGCAGACTGGCTGCCAGTGGCACTGACAATGTGCTTTTGTTTACGTGCTTACGCGCTCCAAACCCCATTACGCATGCACTGGCCACAGAGGGGTGGTGTGTGTGTGTGTGTGTGTGTGTCTGTGTGTGTGTGTGTGTGTGTGTGTGTCTGTGTGTGTAGGTTGTGGATGCAGAAAGCGGTTCAGTTAATTAGGAAATAATTGTAATTAAGTTTAATGCTGCTTTAATAAGAGATACGCGGATCCAGTTGGGGAAATTGGATTCAAAGTGGAGTTATTTAGTGATAAAAGTATATGAAAGTACACCTTTTGTACACAAAAAAAATACTATAACATATACTTGTATCTGTAGGGTGATGGCTTTACTTCTCTGTGCACGCCTTCTGTCCTAAATAACAGAGGAAACGACAGCTGGCGGCAGCTTTCAATCGTTATTATTATCCCCAAGGAGGAGGATGAAGGAGCGAGCGGAGTTGCGCAATCTCCCCTCCGTCGTACGTCAACAACGTATTACCGCCTCCGCTCGAACCCGATTGGACACTCGTAGCGGTTCTGCCCACCGATTGGCCCTCCCCGACGTCGCTCGACGTGCCCGCTGGACTTCCTGGTTGTGGCTGTAAAGCAGTCAGGCTCCGGTTTGGATCGTCACCGATGCCCTCAGTTGCCGCTTTGAATCGCCCCGAGCGACTTTTATCCAGCCAAGAAGCACCAAGTCCTGTAAGTGAGAATGCTTGTTGTGTCGCCCGGTGTTTTTCGGCCATTTTTAAGTCGCTTTAATGATTGGTTAACCTGTGTTTTTTCAGGCCAAAAAAAAGAAAAAAGCAGAACAGCATTGCGAATTTTTCTTCGCTAATCACTCAGTGATACCTGAGAAAATAACCTCATATTTCGCTTGTTGTTGGAGCTAAACACAAGTCAAATTAATTTTTTTAGGTTATTCAAACTCACATAAACGGCTAAATAATTCACATTCCCCTTCAAATGTGTGGGACCTTTTTTTTTCTTTCCCAATGTAAAGACGGAGCTCGACAGTAGTTTCCCCTCAAAGACCGCCCCGAGCTCACATCTTAATCCAGTGCAGGATGTCAAAGATCAAACCGACTTCCTCTTGCATGGTCCGGCATACCTTCCATCACTATACCACCACCTGCTGTTAAAAGCAGACACTCCCAAGTAGCGCCTTTAAATAATAATAAAAATAAAAAGCCACACATTTCACGTGTTTCTTCAAAAAAAAAAGAAAGAAAGATCCCCCTCCTCTTCTTCCTCTTCCTCTTCATAACTCATAATGGGTTTGCACGCTGGTCTAAGTGAAGGCTGGTGACTTACCCTAGTGTGGAGGAGGAGGTGATGGAGATGTCCCAGCAGTAGTGAACACAGTGTGCAGACTGCACTTAATTGCTTCACTCACTAAAGGAGGCGCTGATGAGGAAATTCTGGGCTAGTACCAGCATGCCCCACAGCTGATGCCAATACCAGTTTTATTTAGTTTTTTGCGACTTTCAGGGTGGGTCCCCTTTTCCTGCAGAGCTGCCTTAATTCTTCAAGGCACAGATTCAACAAGGTGCTGGAGACATTCCTCAGAGATTTTGGTCCTTATGAGATGGATCCATGCTTTCATGTTGTTTACACCAAATTCTGACCCTATGATCTGACTGTCGCAGTAGAAATCGAGACTCCTCAGGCCAGGCAACATTTCTCAAACCTTCTGTTGTCCAGTTTTGGTGAGCCTGTGTGAATTGTAGTCTCAGTTTCCTGTTCTTAGCTGACAGGAGCTTGACCTGGTGCTCTTCTGCTGCTGTAGCCCATCTGCTTCAAGGCTCTAGATGTTGTTTGTTCTGCATACCATGGTTGTTACAAGTGGTTATTTGAGTTACTCTTGCCTTCCTATCAGCTCAAAGCAATCTGGCCATTCTCCTCTGACATCAACAAGCCATTTCTCCCAAAGAACTGCTGCTCACTGGATATTTTCTCTTTTTCACACCATTGTCTGTAAACCCTAGAAATGGCTGTGCGGGAAAATCCCAGTAGATCAGCAGTTTCTGAAATACTCAGATCAGTCTGTCAACCATGCCAGGTTCAGAGTCATTTAAATTGCCTTTCTTCCCCATTCTGATGCTCAGTTTGAACTTCAGCTGGTCATCTTGACCATATGTTGCTGATCTGATGATTTGATAACCTTTAATAGTATAAGACCAAATACTTTGGCTTTACTTTTCAAAAACTTTAAAATAATTACTTGTGGCCGTATTCTCTTTCCAGGGTCTGTTGTCTGAGTCCTTGAAATACGTCAGCGCAACTTGACATGTTGGTGTCACTTGTTATGTGTGACTAATGGTCCAATATTAAGAGCAGAATAATTCAAAGCATAGAAAAGTAGGAAATCAATTAAACTGTGACTCAAGGACTACGTGGACTTAAATGATTATTCCTTTAGCTCGCTTTTAAATTTCTCTTTACATGATTGTTCCAGCTCTAAAAAGGCCTCTGCCGTCACCCCATCACCAAGTAAGATGGCTTTTACTGATGGCCTTGCCTCATGTTAACCTGTTGTGACACATCCATCCATCCATCCATCCATCCATCATCCATCCATCCATCCATCTACTCAAAGTCATGTCACAGTAGCAGCAGGCTGAGCACAGTATTCCTGACCTCCTTTTCCCCAGCAATATTTTCCAGTTCCTCAGGTGCTGCCAAGCCAGATGAGATATGTACTTTATCTGGGTGTATCCCTTGGCTTCTTCCCAGACAGGTTTGATAAACATCCCATCAGAGAATGGCTTTACTGTTTTTTGGGATTTTTATGGATGTGAGTGGATGTTTATTGCTTAGTTAGAAGTCCTTGTTGCATTTGCAGCTTTGCTAGCAAAGTTTCAGATATCTGTTCCTGCTCTGCATCGGTCAAGTCCTTCTATTTCTCTGCTTGTTCAGTCTCGTAATGGTGATTCAAACTGTAGTCCTTAAATACGGCAATTTGTTTTCCACAAACTAAGCACACGGCTTTACCTCTGATATCAGTAAATAAATACTTCGAAGCTCATGTCTTGTTTTAAAAACTCTACATTCTGCATCAATCTTTTTGTGTGTTAGCTGACATTGTTTGGGGCTAGAGAGCTCACATTTCTCATAAATGGCTGATCCAGTGTAATTACAGTGAAGCTGCATTAGCGTACACACATGTACTACCTAAAGAAATAAAAACAAAAAAAAAGCAGTCGCCTTCAAAATAAAAGCAGCCTCGTTGTAGTGTAATTTCCCAGAAATTTGCAAAAAGACAGGAAGCCATTCTCTTATGGGGAGTTTATCAAAGGGTAGTTGGTGGCTGCAATGGGATGAACTATATGATGTATACTCCTAAATGCCCACTGACTTATTTATATAGCGCCCAATCACAACAACAGTCACCTCAAAGTGCTTTATATTGTAAGGTAAAGGCCGTGAAATAATACAGAAAAAACCTCAACAATCAGACGACCCCCTGTGAGCAAGCACTTGGCAACAGGAAGAAACCTCCGGCAGGACCAGGCTCAGGGAGGGGCAGTCATCTGCTGTGACCAGTTGGAAGTGAGAGGAGGGCAAATAAATATTATGAGAGAAAATAAATATTATTTGAAAATTATGACCTTCCTTAACACGTCAACATGAAACCTCGTATTCCTGGTCTGATGACAAAATATACAAGACTCTGATGTGAGCAGGCCCTTCCATACTTGAAGAACTGGAATTTGTAACACCGGGATGAGGCTGAGTCCAGTCACCCTACCCCCCAGAGGAAGCTGATTTCAGCTGCTTGTTTTTGCCATCATCTTCTTTTGTTCACTACTCAGAGGTTCTGAGGGTTAGAATGTAGATGGACTGGTAAATTAAAAGCTCCGCCTTCAGCAGTGGAAACAGATTAGTGGTGACACTACACCAATCCGGTGGTCCATCACAGTCAAAGTGATCTCTCTAATTACCAACTGATATCTGTGTCAGAAGGTTTTTCCTTCTTATGGGTGCAGAATAGTCCCTGAATCATCTTGCTCATCACAGGACATCGAAGATTTTCAGTATATTATGGTAGAAGAGGTCATACTGTTCAGTTTCAGTACAGAGGGCTGTCTTCATAACACATTTTAAAAGTGGCTAATTCACCTAAACGGAATTAAGCAGGTGGCAAACTTCAGCCTTGTAGCCTCGTAGCGATGAAAAAAGTTCACACTGTAATAATTTGTAGTTGTTCGAAGCTCATTTAAGTTGTTTTAAATACAAAAGTTTGTAATTTTCTCAAAAGTTGGCAGTAAAAATATTAAAAGA
Source organism: Pterophyllum scalare (assembly GCA_024447675.2). Classification (NCBI taxonomy): domain Eukaryota; kingdom Metazoa; phylum Chordata; class Actinopteri; order Cichliformes; family Cichlidae; genus Pterophyllum; species Pterophyllum scalare. The sequence continues at coordinate 18,847 of JAMQGT020012199.1, forward strand.
CAGTTTGTGGTGCTACTGTCTGGCTGCCACTGTAGCATGCTACATGTAATAGGTCATTAATTACACCGAAATGCTTGTTGACCTTTGGGCCATCTGCTTTATTAAAATGCATTAGAATCTGCCGCAGCGTGCGCCGCTCCCTGGAAACCAGTTTTTCGGTGTGCATCAGACCGAGAATGCAAATACTTTATTGGGGCTCACCTGATGGGAATTGAGGCCCGCGGACTGCTGTGCTGAGCTGGTGTCACGCTGTGCTCGTTATGGTACACACTCATTATCAGAATATTAAACGATTAAAGGCTGCAAATATGTTGTGAATTCATTTTAATGTGCATTTTAAGTAAAGCTTTTCAATAGCGTATTATTTTCTCTGACACAAGGTGTAAAATGTGGCCAGACGGGTTATTAATTATTATGAGTGGTTTATTGCTTGTGACCTGTTTAACTTCTTGCCTCATTGTCAGAGTGCTGAAACAACTATGGTTCCGGGGATTTTGCCTTTGTGGCTAAAACTTTGCCAAGTTCAGCTACTTAGCTGTTTTTATTTGCCTTGTCTTGAATTTTAGTAGCAGTGTTGAGTTTTGGGAAGTTGTGGTGAGTGTTTTATTGTCTGATTGTACACCAGACAATCATTTGATGTCAGGCAGTAATGATGGATAGGTTAATAATGTATCTGTTCCTTGCATAGTCCTGGTTTACACGGGTACAGTTACACACTGTGACCAAAGTTTTGGGGACATCTGAAGGATTCACTGATGTGTTCCCGCAGAAACTGGAATTTGGATGCACATTCAGGCTTTTTCCTGATTCAGAGTGACCCATTCAGGGGAGATTAAATGTGTAAGAACATCCATTGTCCCACATCTAAATAAAAATGTATTTTAAATTGGAGTAAATTAAATCAAAATTTAAAAAAAAATAACATTCCTGTGTGGCCAGGAAAAACCCTGATATTGTTGTAGACAAAAGCATTAAGTTTCACCACAATTTGAACTCATCGACTCCACATCTCACCTGATAATCTTTAGCTCTGCTTGAAGCAAATCTGCATTTTAGCTGCTGTTTGCTTGATAAAATCAAGCTAAATCACTCCCCAGGATCAGGTGCAGGCGCATCTTTGGAATGCATGTTTAGCAGGCTTTAAAAGAAGACGGGATGCCTTAAACTTGAAGACGTGTTTTCACAGCTCTCCTCCACAGTTTGCACGCCCTGCTGGGCAGCAGTTGCTTATCAAAGCAAGCTGAATGTGTTAATCGTACATCTGGATGCGCATAATGATTTTTCAGGAGGTTTAACTAACAATAATTTCTGTATTGATAATTCTGCCATTTATTAATTTTTTTTTATCAGATCCGTCTCTCACAGAGCGAATAAACTTGTCTCTTTCATCCTGACTTGCAGCTTTTAGGCCCTCCCACCTCCACTTTGCTTACTCCCTCACAGGCTTACATACCTGTTTAACATCATCACCTGTCATGTCAAAAGACTCATAACTCGGGCGTCTCTGTCTCTGTCCGGCACTTCACTTTCACTGCAGGGACGATGGCGTTCAGGAGGGCTCTGAAACGGACGGCCCTCGTAGGCGGCGGGGCGGTCGCCGCGGCTTTTGGCCTGTCACAGCTGATCGAGTACAGAAAGACACAGGTAAGGAAAACTTGCTCCAACAAATGCTTGCTTCCTGTTTTGGTTTGTGCTTAATTAGGACTTCCACACTGTGCAGATTAAGGTTCCCAGGATTTGATTGAAGCAGATCTTCTTACACTTGTTAATTTATAGTTTGTATATCCTGCTTTTCCTAAAAAAGAAAAAAAGAAAAAGAAGAGAAGTCTCCTCTTTAGGGAGGGAATGCCGTTCAGGGCATGTGCTGTCTAGATTTTGGAATGTGTTTGAAGTCTCGGGTGTGTTTTCAGTGGTTTTATTTCATGCTTTATCTGGAGGCACTGGTTTACTTGCAAGCATGGCAGCAGTGTACCTTGAGCTGCACAGAAAGAAGTGATTAAAAAATAATGTGACTTATTAGAGCAGCATCAGGTTTTTACAGTGTTGTTAAGCTGTAAAATGAAAGCAATCACCCCTTACATTTCTGCTTCCTCCAGTGGCTCACTACCTACTCACTCCATGGAGGTGTGGCCATTTAGTATTTGGCCTTTCAACATAAAGGTCAAGTACCTGTCACCAGCATTCTTTTTGTGCTGTAATGGGAATATTGACCCACCTTTCAGTGTTATGCTCTTGCCAAGAGTTAAATGAGAAATTGATACCACTGTCATGTCACTACTCTGAATATGAAGCTACCATTAACAGCCAGCAAGCTTGGCATAAAGACTGGAAGCAAAGGGGGGAAAATGGCTAAAGCCACAGATCTCAAAGTGTGGCCTGTATGCCTGCAGGTAATTGGTAATATTTTATCTGCCTCCTCAGGTTTAACAAGGAAAGAATGCTCCACTGTACATTTCATTCATTCACAGTTCTTGTCATGGTCATGCATGCCGTCATGCGAAAAAGAAAGGATAAGAATGTAAAAACACCCCCACTGCCTCCATAGGAATTTAGAGGGTAAGTAGTGGTCAGGTGCTGCTAACCAAATACACTTGATTAACTGACCACAAGCAAGTGTGAGCACCTCTGTAGAAGCATATATTCAGCTGTGTGTTAACACAAAACCACAATCTTTCCAGATGTAGAAATCCCAGCAAATTCACCTCAAGGTTGGACTTTGCAATGCTCAGAGGAACTGCCAAAATTCCCCAAGCTCTACAGGCCTCTGTTAGCATGTTAAAGATTAAAGTACCTGACAGTGTGGAAGGATTCCCGTGAGAAAGCCTCTGCTCTGTAAAAAGAACATAGCAGCACAGCTTAGGTTTACAAGGCTGTGTCTGAACAAATCACAAGACTTCTGGAATGATGTCCTTTGGACAGATGAGCTCAAAGTGCAGATGTTTGGTCAAAATGCACAAAGCCACACACAGGATATCAGCACAAACATCTCTTACCAGCTGTCAGCATGGTGGTGGTGGGGTGATGATTTGAGCTGAACTGCAGTTCAGAACAATAGTAAGGAAACTTTTTCTTCTTGCCATCATAGTAGACTACAGGTATTATCGGGAAATACAACCATCACCTCTAAGCAGACAGTTTACAAACATTAAAGTTTTTTTTGATGATGTATTTTTCTTGTGTGGCCCTCACACACACTTAGTCATCAAAACTTTGAGAAGCCCTGGTCTGTGGATTAGGAATTTAGAACTTTATAGCCAAATCATGAGGCCTATTTCCTGTCCATATCTCTGCTTATGTTGTCCAACACAAGCAAAAAAGCTATAAAATAGACAAAAAAGAGAAGTATCAAAGTATGAGTTCTCTCATTTAACTCTAAGAAAGAGACAATAAGCATTTTTGCTTCTGTTAAACTTTTCCTTCAAGACTCCAGACTCAAGGTTGTCTTCTTGAAAAGCTAAATAGCCACACATCTCAGCAGCTGTTCCCACTGACTTATGACCTGTTGTAGGTTTATTATAGGCATGCCACACAACTACATACCAAGCTTTATGTGACTGCACAACCTAATGTGAACTCTGTTTTGTGTCCCGGTGCGATAATGTCTTCTCTTGCCCATCGTCGTCCTCTCAACCAAGCGTGGATTGGTAAGCAAGAAGTCGACCCTGATGAAATATAATTATTTTCACAATAGTTTGTAATCATGCATGCCTCTAATCCCAGTAATTGCAATGCTGATGAGATGAATGTCCGTCTTGTCTCCTTTAGCAAGGGCACATGGCTTGGAGAAGTTTCCAAGGCAGAGGCCGATTGGCTATTAGCGTGGGCCTCGCTGTGCCATTCTTTGACTTAACATGATTACAGGGGGGCACGCCGTCGCTTAATTCTGCGGCGGTGTTTGTCTGCGTGCATCATCAAAAATAGACAATGATTATATCATGGTCTTGTTTGCGGCTGCAGGCCTAAATTACAAATGCCTGCTGCTATTTGCAAGTCAAATGCCACGGTGGCTTCAAAGCAGCTTGATGCAATCATTTAGCTCGAACTGCTAAATAGAAAAGAATAAATATTTCATTAGAAGAGAAATTCCACATCCTCGTGGAGCGGCCTTTTTTTTTTTTATTAGAGGTGTGATTATTTCTTTAAATTAATTATTTTGCTAATCAGACAATGGGCGTAAACGATGTTCAAAGGCTGCAATGTGAATTTATTTTGTGGTTTTTGCAAAGCTGAGCAGCATGCTGCAGCAGGTGGTAACCCTCAGCATGCTTAGCTTTGCTAGTAATCACACCAGCAGTGTGTTCCACTTTGTATTAGCAACACTTCACTTGTTGTGGGATGTCATAAGCACATTATGGTTCCACTTTCTGCCAAAAGTGTCTTCAGAAGAACACTTTTAGATTTGAGACTGAGAGCGCTTTCTTAGATTTGTTAAAAATACCATCTGTATTCATTTTGATAACTCTTCTGTTTACAGTCCCCTAATGACTTATTTCCTTAGAACTGCACAATTTTTTTATCAACCTAAACCTCTATAAGCACAAATCTGTAGCTGATGAGCAAAAGTTTGTTACCAGTGGCATCATGGTTTCCATTTGTAGTATGAGTATGGGCAACAGTCCCCGTGAAGAGCAAAAAGAGGGACCGCATTTACTGAAATGCACTCTCAAAGCCGTCTGCTATCATCTGATAATGTTGAGGCTGGAAGTGAGGGTGCAGTGGTTAGCACTGACGCTCCTTGTTCAAGTTCATATCCTGTGTTGACGATTTGTAGGTTGTCACCATTTACCTACTTATTACTTATTTATTACCAACCAACAATACCTTCAATTTACTGTAGTAAGTCAAAGTGTTTGCCTCATTTCCTGTGGTTTTATTATAGGATGATAGCAGAAGAATTAAGATAAAGTTGCAGTATGATAAAGTAAAAATTATTAATGTGCATCAACTATAAATGCATCAGAAGTATTAGTCAGTTAAATGAATTCTTTTTAAAAAAATTTTTATTCATGTTAACTGTGTCTAATATACTCAGCCCCTGCACCTAGCCTGGGCCGCAGGACCTGCAGACAGCAGCTTCCCCCCTTTGATGAGCAGTTGTAAACAAATGAGGTGGAAAGCAACATCCATTCTTCAGTCTTTTGATCTATAAAATGAACATTTTTATGTAGGCTGCATCAGGGAGAAGTGACATAACTACTTGACTGAAGCAATTCGTAACCACATCCGCGTGGATGTTAAAATGCTGCTGCTAGCAGTGCTGGGGAAAACAGTGTCTGGAGACCACAAAGCGACCATAATTATTGGGACCCTGTGCCATGAACTTGAGATCTTTTTGCTTTTTAAATTTATACTTTGAAGACGTGAACCAGGTCTGTGACCATTCAGTCAGTTGCTGTCTTCAAAGTGACCGTCTGTCAGTTTGCAATTGAATGGGATCAAGTTGGCAGTTACATGCTATCTGGTTGTGATAATGCAGCGATTAACTGTGATGAATGAGTGGAAAAAATGCAAATCTTCCATCTACACACAAAGAAATTTATATTAAAGTCCAGAACCTCATAGATTTGAAACTGAAATTCAGAAAGTCCTTCACAAATAGTGATGTAGTTGTTACATGATGGCAGTTTAGCTGCAAAATGGCAGGCGCTCAGCAACCTTGATTTTATATAGGAAAATAATCAGAATACAATCAGTCGGCAACCAGTTAAATCAAGCACCCTATTGTGAAGAGACCATTTGCAGTCCCCTATTATAGACTAGCTGTACTTATTGACAAGGACTGGCTCAGATTGATTGCCATGTGTTGCCAATCCTTCTGCATTTATAAATTAGACAGCAGTTATTTGCAGACCTTCTCCAGTCTTTCTGAGAGTGACTGCAGTCGGACTGCAACTGTTTGCAGACAACCTGTGCAACCCCCCCTTTTTTTATCAACTAGCAAATTGTCAGTCATTAGGAAGGTGCCCTGTGAAAGTGCTCAGGTACATAATCTCAAAAGAGCAGTACAAAATAGCATACATATAAAAATTCCTCTTAGGCAATTAAGAATGATTTTCACCCATCAAGATTTCATGTGAAATCCAAATTATTCTCCCATACATACATTATGTTCCATCCACCACAATGCATATTATACTGTAAGCAAGCATGTCTTACAGTAATCTCATCACACACTCAATCCAAATGCATAATGTATGAAAATGATTGCAAGTCATTATGCATTATGTCCCATGCCATTCTATGAGGTGATTATGATGCGAGCATAATGTGCTCTCAGTGTGCTTATAATGTTTCAAAATCCACCGCAAGGAAAGTGTTGCTACATTTTCTTTTACTTTAACATCTAACGTAGAAAGCTAGCGATTTGCATGCATTAAGGAGTACATGTGACTCTCTAAGGCCTCGTGCTCTTTGTGTTCACGCTGATCCACGTGTGTGTGTGTGTGTGTGTGTCACGTCCAGGCTCGGTTGGCCCACGTGGCGGCAGAAGCAGAGCTGGAGGCTCCCTTCGCCGACGAGCTCCCTTCACGGCAGGCCCAGCTCGCGACGCTGACCAACACAGAGGAGTTCGATGTTCTGGTTGTTGGAGGAGGGGCCACGGGGGCGGGATGTGCCTTAGACGCTGTCACACGCAGTAAGCCCGCCATCAGCAAGATGGTTTCTCCTGGGATATAACAGGTTTCATGCTTTGCGAGTGTCCTTACCAAATCTCACAGAGGTCTAAGGTTTATGATGATCCTGCCCCAGTACCCTATGTTCCTCTAAATGCTGTAACTTGAAACAGCGGGTTTTCTTTGTCACAGATTGCAGCTAGAAAGTACAGTTTACATATTTAGTCCCTAAGTTCAAAGTAAAAGGGAAGAAAATAATTGGTTAAGGAATACTGGATAACGAACTTTGTATTAAGCACTTACATTTGGGGAAAATTACAGGTTAAGAAAACAGTTTCTCATATCTTAAAAAAGAAACTTGTTGCTCTAATATCATTCCCTGTAACTACATAAATACACAATTATCTAAAACAAGGGTATATATTGGAAAGTTAAGGGGTATCTTGTGTTACAGGGTACATATTATATACACATTATAGCACGCCTATTAGTTAAAGGGTCCGTTTTAGACGTTTTACAGAGCCTATATACAGGGTACATATTATATAGTTATAGGTACAGCTTACAAGTTACAGTGGATGACATATTAGTTACTTACACGTTTCTTTCGCCACAGATATGCCTATGAATATTCAATATGTACCCTCATTAAAAAAGTATATGTGGGGCTATTTAAATTGTGGCTCTATACAAAACGCCTAATTACCTAATGCATGTCTTCTTTTGTTCCTGCTTGTAAGTTCAGTCATCTTCTTAGTGTATACAGAGCATTGGCCTTGTAAAAGTAGGCTGCAGTCAAACCCATGTTTATGTATAGTAATTACATTGTGGCAGACTTTTAACAGGGCCCTTACTTTTTTAAAAGCCACTCACTCCTACAGGTTTATAGATTCAGTGCGAGCTGATGAGGGCTCATTTATCAGATTTCAGACATTGACATTAATAGTTTTGAGCAACATTTTTCATTTGTACTGATAATATCAGGACTCATTATAGTCAAGAGCAGTTTGTTTTTGCTTTTTCCCCCTCTAAGTTTTTATGTAAGAAGAAAACAAAGCTAATGTAGGACAAGACTGTGGAGACAGTAAGAATTGCTTAGCAGTCAAAACTATGTTTCGGTTTATTAAAGCAAGCTGTCTTTTATATAAATAAACATATAAATAGTACCAAAGTCTGGGCATAATTTTCAGCAGGGTTATACCGCAGAAAAGATCCAATCGGTGTCACCGTCAATCTTTTTGGATTTGAACGTGTCCCATTCAGCTTAAAGCGTATACGAGGCTGTTATTGTCTTCCCCAGACCTCAAGACTGCTCTCGTAGAGAGGAGCGACTTCTCTTCAGGTACAAGCAGCCGGAGTACCAAGCTCATCCACGGTGGAGTCCGGTATCTCCAGAAAGCCATCATGAAGTTAGACTATGAGCAGGTTCCTTTTTTTTTTCCCACTTTCACCTTGTTTAGGTGCTCCTCTCTGTTGACATTTTATTTGGACTCTGATTTGATTTGATTTTTTTTTTTTTTAAACAGTACATGATGGTGAAAGAGGCCCTCCATGAGCGAGCCAACCTGCTGGAGATTGCACCTCACCTGTCCGCACCGTTACCCATCATGCTTCCTGTTTACAAGTAAGAGTCAGCATCATGATTCACCCGGGGGGGGGCATGAGTCGGTGTTATCTTGCCTGGGTAGTAAGTGCTGTGTAAAACCAGAATAGTGGCGCATAAATGCCAGTCTGTTTAATGTCTGTTGCTCTTCCTTTAATTTGTGGCTATTGATGAGCAAAATTAAGTTTTATGCTTGATTAAATGAAGCCACACTTTCAAAAAAAAAAAAGCTAAAAATATGCTTCTTACAATCCTGGTGATCGTCCTTTGGGGTAAGGCCAAAACCTCCCTTGGGACACCAAATTTTTATGTGAGGAAAACAGCTTAAACAGCTGGTAAGTTGTTATTTAATACCTGTCTGGAAGAAAACCAGAGTTTTGCATGTTTTTGGTGGCTTAAAATCCCCCCCCCCAAAAAAAACCCCCAAGAAAAACCAAAAAAACAAAAATAGATTTTGTGTTCAAAGATTGAAGGGGTCAGAACTTAAATCACCGTGTTTACCTCCCAGATGGTGGCAGCTGCCTTACTACTGGGCAGGGATCAAGATGTATGACTTGGTGGCAGGGATCCAGTGCCTGAAGAGCAGCTACATCCTCAGCAAGACGAAGGCCTTGGAGCTCTTCCCTATGCTGAAGAAGGACCGGCTGGTGGGAGCCATCGTGTACTACGACGGTGAGTTCACGGCTCCATTATTCTTTGTTTTATTTACGCCAGCAGAGCTGTTTGTTTCATCCATGCTGCCATGTGTTGACAGTTATCCAAACAGCATGCTTTGTTTTCCTATTTGTTACTCATCTCTTTTATTTTGTATAAACACGAAAAGGCAGCTGAGTCAGTCTTGCCCTTTCCCCACCGTCTTCCTCTCCTGCAGCAAAGAATTACAATAGCGATGGCTTGAATGAAATTTGCGTGAACGTGAGATTTTATAGTGCAGCTCTGTAACCGCTATTTAAACGGCTGACAGCAGCAAACATGATGACAGAGGCTTTGACATCCTTTTCAGAAGCACCCATTGACTTCTGGGTGTTGAAAGATAAACATGAGCAGTCACAAGATGGCTACGCTGATAGGAGAGAATGAAAAATATGTTATTTAGACTGACCTTTTCCGCTTATGAAAAACAGGATATCGAACCCTTGCAGGCACTCTTAATAGCTCATACTAAATTGTCAAATACAAACACTCAGGTATGATGTACATAAATATTGCAATTCTTTCTTTCTGGCCATAAATTCTGTTTATTGACCATTTAACATATTATAGGCACACTCTTACTTAGAAAGGACCTACTATAGGACTATTAGTTTCATACCATACAAAATTGTTCAGTGTACAAAAACTTTTTCATTCCTCAAATCTGACATTTATCCATAACACAGAAACAAACTCAGCCCATTCAAGTTTTAAAACACAGTTTCAGAAATTACACCTGAAAACATTTTTAACTTTGACTAGTCATGTACTGGGAGCATGCATGTGATCAGGAGGAAGAGGGCTGGTTGCATGTAGATAAAAATAATATTAATGAAAAACATTAATGGCAAAAGTGAGACCATAGATTGTTTTTTTTCTTTCTTTTTTGGCTTCGAATGGGGATAAGGGGAGCACGAGTCATTAGGAGTCATTTCAAACCTTTGAGCTTCAAGAAATTTGCAACTGCCCACATGGATGAGTCAAATATCTTTCTGAGAGATGCCTTATGGTCAGATCACACAAAGATGGAGCTACTTGGCCACAATGACAAGAGGTATTTTAGAGGATTAAATGTGAGGCCTTCAAACCTAAGAACACTGTACCAGCTGTCAAGCATGATGGTGGTAGCATCATGCTCTGGGGCTGTTTTTTTTTTTTTTTTTTTTGCCAATGGGCAAATGCATCCTAAGCACACATCAGAACGGGTTTTGGAATGGATAAAGTACCAATTCTGCCAAGAAGAGTGATCAACTATCCAGTCAGAATTAGCTTGTTGAAGGCTACCAGAAGCACCTGGTTGAGGTGCAGCTTGCTAAGAGACATTTAACCGAATATTAGTGGAGGTGTATGTATATATATTTGAGCCCATATGTGTACTTTTAAGCCTGTGTGGATTGGAGAAAATCTAAAATAAATTCAAACTTGTTCCCCCAGTTCTTTTTTTTTTTAAGTCATTAAAGATGACGTAAATGACTACCTGTCTTCATCATAACGTTTGATGGTCTTTGCGACTGTACTTGAGGATATTTTCAAAGTTCTTGAAATCTTTGGAATTGACTGACCTTCATTTCTTAAAGTAATGATGAACTGCTGTTTTCTGGACTCAGCTGAGTAGTTCTTGCCATAATTTGAATTACTCAAATAGGGCTATTCACTGTATACCAACTCTACCTCTTCACGACACAACTGATGGTCTCAAACACATGAAGAGGGCAAGACATTCAAGAAATTAACTCCTGACAAGACACAGCCGTTAACTGAAAGCCATTTCAGGTGACACCCTCATAAAGCTGACTGAGAAAATGCAAGAGGTGCCTACTGTGAAGAATCTAAAATATAAAACATATTCTGGTTTGACACTTTTTTATTTACTAAATAATTCCACATGTATTTCTTCATAGTTTGGATGACTTTAGTATTGACTCTACAATGCAGGCAGTTTTTAAATAATGAAAAACCACTGAATTGGATTGATACTGTGTATGTTGAGAATTTAATGAACCAGTGTTCAAGTGTACTGACAAATATATGCGACAAATAGTGCAAATGTGAAGTAGTAATTCTTCAGAAAACATGTAGGGATTGCATGATTAAGCCAAACGGAACATTAAAGAATGCAGGGGTCGGATGCAGTGCTGCCCGAGGCCTTCACATCTCCACCTGGCGCCGAACGAAATGTGTTGACAGGCTGGTAGATCCCCCCCCCGCAGCACTAAAGGTTGTGTGTTCCCCATTTCGCTGCAAAGAAGAACCAAACATATGCTGAGCATCCAGCTGAGTGTGAGGAGCTTTGCGCCCCTGGCGTCCTTTCGTTCCGCCACAGTAAATAAAGCTGTATCCGCAGGTGATGTGTCTTTTACTGCTGGCTTCGCTGAGCATCACCTCGTCGTGTTTAGTCACAACAGAAAGAAATGACGTTACTTGGAGAGGTTTCTGATGTTTGTCTTTAATCATATTCTATGATTAAATAAAATAATATATCCGTCAAAATGTGTTTATTTATTCAGCACAATTAGAATCACTTATCTAAAGTTTTATTTAGCCTAATTTACCAGGAAGATGTTGCATATATAATATTTTAAGTAACCAGAGGTGCCTCCATTTACTGCAGGCTGAAAAAATGGAACAGCATTTTCCTGGTGCAGAGTAGCATATGTTTGATTTTCATCTCCTCACCATCCTCCATCATCCACTCTGAAGGGGGAGGGGGGGTTTGGACTGGGGGCCAGGGTGGTGAAGGGAGGGGTGGGTGAGGTGGGACATCTTTTCTCCAATTATGCCGTCTGGAACAATCACGCCCGTGACATTTCGAAATCTGACCTTCTCTCCCGGCAGTGTAGAGCGCAAAGCAGCAGCGGCAACGTCGTCGTCATCGGTTGGAGCGGCTGTGCAGCAGCAGCTTTTTCTCCCGCTTCCTTGGTTACTGCTGCTGCCACCAGCAAGAGCAGAGGCTCCTTTATTGACACAGACACACACCAAGATTTGGGCCTAATCCACTTACACTGAATTGGCTGGGTGCTGTATTATGTGTATGCGTTCCTCAAAATTTCTTCTAGGTACAGATTCTCCTGTGCACATGAGAAATCTACCTAAATACCTATAAAAAGGCACAAATGGCCTCCTATTTCTGTCAGACTCTTTGTCTGTTTTACTGTTTCCATCTCTCCCTCCATCTTGCTCATATCCTTCCTTTCCATCCTTCTTCAGGTCAGCACAACGATGCCCGTATGAACCTGGCCATCGCCCTCAGTGCCGCTCGCCACGGTGCCACCATCGCAAATTACACTGAGGTCATTCACCTGCTAAAGAAAAAAGACCCACAGAGTGGCAAGGAGAAGGTGTGTGGGGCCCGCTGCAGGGACGTCATCACAGGTGAGGGACACAGGCGGCAAGATGGTGCTCTTAAGTTTCTCCTAAAACAGGTGAGAAAAATCATCCTGGACCTGAAGGTTTAAACTTCCTCTATTCTCATAAGAAAGAGTTTCTTTGGTGTATCTCAGGATTGTTACTCGTTAGGTGCCAAATGAAGGTAAACAAAGGATAAAGGATAAAATAATTTAAAAAAGGCCAAGCTGCTGGGCTGGATGTGAAAAAACCTGTGCTGCTTCAAACTGTTTGATCAGTCTGCATTGAGAGCTGACATTAAAAAGGGTTTTAAAACAATAGGATTAAATACATTTATCAATAATGCCTGGAAATGAGGACAGAAAAATGAAAATATACATTGATCAAACATAACATTATGACCACCTTCCTAATCTTGTGCTGCCCCATCGAGGCACGGACTCCACTAGACCCCCGAAGGTGTGCTGTGGTATCTGCACCAGGATGTCTATAACAGATCCTCTTAAGTCCTGTAAGTTGCGAGGTGGGGCCTACACGCTCAATTGGAGTGAGATCTGGAAAGTTTGGAGGCTGAAGTACAACACCTCAAACCCGCTCTGTGCTCAAATCATTCCTGAACCTTTTTTCCTTTGTGGAAAACTTTTTTTTTCCTCAGCCATCCACTTTCTGTTCAGGTTTCTTGTGTGATATCATGCGCACATTGGTCAAGAGTTGTCCACTGCTATTGGACATGAAAAAAACTTGTTGGTAAGCGGTTCCTGGGGGTTGCTAGCAATCCCTAGGTGAAATTGTTGCAAAGGGGTTGCTGAAATTGCCTTGGTTGTTAGCAGGTTGCCTTGGGTTTCCGCAGTTTGTGTGGAAGATGCAGACTTGTCTGCAAACACTCTGCAACTGCTCACCGAATGCAAGCAGAACAGAACATTAAGTTTAAAGTAAAAGTTGTGCCTCAGCACTCCAGCCAACATATTTCAACTTTTACTTTGAAAGCAAGTGGTCTTAATTTCCAAGTTGGTATCTTCCTAGTGAGAGTCTGCAAAGACCAAAGCATCATATACATCTTTGCAACTAATTTCACTTTGTCAGCAACCTCCAGCAGCCACTCATCACTGACTGGTCCCTACGCCTCTGCAACTGGGGCCTTCACAACCAATTTCACAGTGAGACCCAATGAGGCCTGTAGTAAGAAAGCACATTGAGTGCTCAACGAGAGTAGAAAAGCGCTCAGATAAGTACTCTCCTAACCTTATGAGAGTACTACCTAATCAGAGGCAGAGTAAAGCAAATATTTGTGGAGATTTGTGCAGTCCACAGAGAAATTAAAAATAAGTAAAAAGTTGTCCGCATGTCCAACTGTAGCAGTCCAGAGTATTCATAACAATAACTGGCAGGCTATAAATGTGGAAAAGAAACACGCGTGTGGTGAAACAGAAAACAGAGGAGAGAAACTGGCATCACTGTAATCACTTTAACACTGCCACAAGTGCACATGAATGTAGGTGAAGAAGTTTAACATTTTTTAAAACATTGTCTTCTTATATCAAGAGATTGTTAATGAACAAGTTATGATAAAACTTAAAGCTGATAAAGAACAACTGTCTAATGTCTTGCTTTTGTTTTTTAATTTATGTCTCTGATGTTTTCAGCTGCCGTATCTGCAGATTCCTTTTATTTTGGTTATGTATGGTTTTTATACCCCACGATGACTTTTAAATTTGGGTCTGAGGTAGAGAATGCCTTCGAACTCCTGCCTGTGGCAGATTTGGTCTATTAATCAATTGTATGAACTGATGTACCACACTGAAGACGCATTCTTTCAACAAAAAAAAAAAAAGTAATTACATGTAATTGTTTAAAATGTAAAAAAACAAAACAAATATTCCTAATTTTGAGCGCTTTTTTGTTTTATGGAGTCTGTAGTGTTGGTCAGTGAGTATCTTGTTTTACATATCAACAAACTGAAGGCACCTGCAGCATGGTGCAGCCAGGTGTTCGTTTTAATGGAGAAAGTTGGTGTGAAATAAAAAACGACAAACTGTGGCTTTAGTTGTGATTTGAATCCACTGTTTGCATTAAGAAGCCAATGACTGGTTCTTCCAGTGTTATAATTTGTTGATTTTGTCCATTTAATGTCTCTTTATATCAGATCTATTGACCCCTCGCTCTTCTTCACAGGGCAGGAGTTCGACGTGAGGGCCAAGTGTGTGATTAACGCCACGGGGCCATTCACAGATGCGCTGAGAAAGATGGACAACCAGGAGGCCTCAAACATCTGCCAGCCCAGTGCTGGTGTTCACATCGTCATCCCGGGTTACTACAGGTCTGACATAATAATGCCAAAAACAGCCAAATTGTTCCTGTTTTGTTTTTTTTTTCCCCCTCCTTTCAAATGCATTAACATGTATATAGTTGTTTCTCTGTTTTCTCATTCCTGTGTGTAAATAATAAGCTAGCCAAAATATTATCTGACCTCCGCCTACATGCATAGGACAATCTTCTCCGGTTAAGATATAGCCGAGCAGCAGAGTGGTTTTGTTGAAGTCGGAGGTTTTAAAGTTCAGCTAAGCTTATTGAGTGAAACCCGAGGGAGTGCGAGCCCTTTGAACAGAAATGCCAACCACCTAATTTTCTTCCTCCTCCTCCTCCCTTATTCTCATCTTCCTCCTGCTGCTATCCCCCACCCCTCCATCTACCACCATATCCCCCTCTACCTCCTCCATATCTGTGTTCTTCATTTGTCTCCCCCTCAGTTTGTCCCTCCTCTCCTCACCTTTAGTGCCGTTCCTTTCTTCATCATTTCCCGTTTTTTTCTCCTGCTGTTTCAGTTTTTTCCCCTCAGTACTACACATACTCCTGCTACTTTTATTATGACTAATGTGTTTAATGATAATAAATCCTCTTTTTTTTCTGTCCCACAGTCCTGATAACATGGGTCTGCTCGATCCAGCCACCAGCGACGGTCGTGTCATCTTCTTCCTGCCATGGGAGAACATGACCATCGCCGGTACGACCGACAGCCCCACCAGCGTGACCGCCCACCCAATCCCAGGGGAGGACGACATCAACTTCATCCTGAGGGAGGTCCGCAACTATCTCAGCCCTGATGTAGAAGGTACAGGAGTGCTTTTGATGAGTTTGAGTAACTTACAAAGTCTTTTTTTTATATTTCACACAGAGCTGATTGCCACATATTGCCTGAATCTGCATTTTTAAAGGTTTCTTATTTATTAATTACTGACAAATGCACCCAATGGTGCATTTGATAGGGCGGATAACTGCAGTCTCTTCTTTTTTGGATAGAGCAGTGTGTTTCTGTTCAGAAAGACTGCTCTTAACTGTCTTAAATCAAATCCTGTCACACTTGGGGTCCCTCAGGGATTCATTCTCGGGCCAGTGATTTTATTTTATTTTGCACTGTATATGCTCCCTTGTGGCTTCTTCTTTAATGGCATGGCATGGCGTGATTTTTTTAATTATTTTCTTTTCCTCCTTTGGTGCCTGCAGTGCGCCGAGGTGATGTGTTGGCAGCATGGAGTGGCATTCGCCCGCTTGTGACGGACCCCAACTCCAAAGACACGCAGTCTATCTGCAGGAACCACATCGTCAGCATCAGTGACAGTGGGCTGGTCACCATTGCTGGTGAGCTGGCCTTCATCTATTTGATCATCTTCACATTTCAATGTTAACTATCTGTGAGAGATTTTAACACACAGCACCGTGTGTTCAGGTGGGAAATGGACCACCTACAGGGCTATGGCTGAAGAGACTCTGGACGCCACCATTGAAGCACATGGCCTCTCAGCTGGCTCCTGCAAAACTGTTGGCCTGATGCTGGAAGGAGCTAAAGGGTGGACGCCAACCCTCTACATCCGCCTGGTGCAGGACTACGGCCTGGAGAAAGAGGTCAGATATTTATATGTTATGTTAATACAGCTGGGGGGAGATTTGATGAAGAGGTCCAATGTAGTAGATTTTGTACACTTGCCATCAAAAGATACAAGCCTTTCTTTTTAGCAAACATGTCTGTATATAATTAAAGCTTAAGACTGTTCTGTTTACTATAAAATCTTAGATTTTTAAACACAGGTGCTGATCAACAGCTCTTTCTTTTTCATTTCCTCTCCTTCTGTTTTTCCTGTTAATGAATCCATTCCAGCAACCTCCAAAAACCACATCCTAAACCAGTTCTTACCCGACAAGTTTGATACTTTTATACATGTTAGCCATAAGCTCTCAAGCAGTGGCCTTTACCTAAATTAACCTCAGACATAACAAGTTGTTGGAAAGGTTCCTCAGAGATTTTGGTCCATGTTGACATGATGGCATCACACAGTTGGTGCAGATTTGTTGACTGTGCATCCATGATGTTAAGCTCCCATTTCACAACACCCCAAAGGTGCTCTATTGGATTGAGATCTGGTGGTTGTGGAGGTCAGTACAGTGAACTCACTGCCATGTTCAAGAAACCAGTTTGAGATGATTTGAGCTCTGTGACATGATGTTATCCTGCTGGAAGCAGCCATCAGAAGATGGGTACACTGCGGTCACCAGCCTGAACTATTGAGCAATGCATTCATGTTGTTTAAGCCAAATTCTGACCCTACCATCTGAATGTTGCAGCAGAAATCAATAATCAGACCAGTCACCTTTTTCCAGTCTTCTGTTGTCTCGTTTTGGTGAGCCTGTGTGACCTGTAGCCTCAGTTTCCTGTTCTTAGCTGAGAGGGGTGGAAGCCAGTGTGGTCTTCTGCTGCTGTAGCCCATCTGCTTGAAGGTTCCACATGTTGTGCTTTCAGAGATTCAGCATACCTTGGTTGTAACAAGCGGTTATTTTAGTTACTGTAGCCTTCCTATCAGCTTGAAGTAGCCTGGCCATTCTCCTCTGACATCAACAAGGCTTCAATTTTCAGCCAGAGAACGGCTGCTCACTGGATATTTTCTCTCTTTCAGACTGTTCTCTGTAAACCCCAGAGATGGTCATGTAGGAATATCCTAGTAGATCAGCAGTTTTTGAAATACTCAAAGCAGCCTGCCACGTTCAGAATCAGTTAAATCACCTTCCTTCCCCATTCTGATGCTCAGTTTGAACTTCAGCAGGTCATCTTGATCATTTCTACATGCCTAAATGCACTGAGTTGCAGCCATGTGATTGGCTAATTAGAAATGTTAAAGACCCATGTTAAACAGCATTACTTAAAAAAGTGGCCGGTGAGTGTAGAAATAAATGTCTGTCTTTAATGTGAAGGTGTGGTGCCAAAAAGGTAAATGAAGGTTCATATTTCAAGCCACGTTTGCCAGGTACATTTAACTTTTTTTTTTCTTTTTTTTTTTTTTTTAGAGCAATCGTTGATTACTACTACATCAAGAAAAGTTTTGGAATCAGCAGCTACTGTACACACCCGCTGACACACTCATGTACAAACCGAGCTGTAACAGCACCTCTCTCAGACACATTCAGTGTCTTCTCCACCAGATGCTGACATTAAAGCCGCTGCTGTAACAAAGCTGACATTTCTGCTACACAAAAGAGTGGACACGCGTTAAAACGCACTCTGTGCTGTCTAATTTACCAATGGCATTAAGCAAGGGCACATTGACTCACATCAGCTGCACACAGTCTTTCTGATAATTAGCCTGTTCGTTTTCATTAAGTGCAATAGAACACAGTTTCACGAGGAAAAAGGACTCCTGCGCCGAGTGCCTGCAGTAAACTTGCTCCTCATTAGGGGCTTCGGCGGCGGCTCTGGTTGTTCTGAAATATTCCTGAAAGGTCACTGTTGGTATTTGGACAGCATTTGCCCTTTCACACGATCAGCAGTCCAACGATATGAATAACAAATAGACTGTTGTGTTCTGTAAACATACGAGGCCTCATTGACAAAGTGGCACTGTCGTTTATCGTTTAACTCAGAAGTGGTGAGATCGATCATCTGAATACCAGCGGCTACAATTTACGTGATTTAAACTGTAATTTTAATAATGTGGAAGCAGCAGAGGGAAAGGACATTAACATACATTTAAAAGCAGAAGAAATGTGGTCATTTTATTCTTTAATTATGTGTTCATAAAATCTGTCTTCAGTTTGGAACCAAAACATTTAGTTGATGGACAGATCGGTTGAATATCAGGATGGTCTACAGGACCAAAAACTGCATAATTCTAAATGCATGAATCGATAAATTAATTACACACATTTATGAATGGAAATAGAAATTAATAAATTTCTTTCTTCAGCACACTATTTGATATTTCCATGGATATATTTTTATTTAGCTGCATCTGTATTTGTACATTTATTCATAGTTTATATTTTTTATATTTCACAATTCATTTATCTCTGTAAGACTTAATTTATTTAGCTCAGTTTTTCTGTTTTTATATTTCAAGTTAGTTTTGTACATTGCATTAATTTATAAATAGATAAATACATTATGTAAGTAAAAAAAATTAAACTACATATCTCTCTTTTATATTTATATATTTATGCAGTTATAAATTTATTCTTAGATTTATCGATTTACTTATTTAAACTCATTTGTCCTCCAAAGACTGATGACAGAAAATAAATTAATTAATTAATAAAAATTAGCAGTTTATTGCATTTTTATCTTGCAGTAGAGATCACCGGAATCCAGTTTATTTGGGAAAACCCAAATAAACTGGATCCAGGTGTTTACTGTGAAATTAGATTAAGACGTTTGACGCCTTTCACTGTAGAAATATTTAAGCCAAGGTGGCAACCCCCCGCCCCTCCCTTATTTAAAATTTAAAGCATTATGCCGAGAACAGTGGGCCAGAAATATGGGAGTGGTTGTGCAGAAGCCTGAAATGCTGTTAAATTGTAATATTTCTGTTTAAATATGTTTTGGGCAGTGAAGACAAGAAGTGTTGGTAATCTTTTTGTCATACTGATGTTGGTTATCTACTTCTTATGTGATCAGTGGCTGGACTTTATATACACTGCTCAAAAAAATAAAGGGAACACTCAAATAACACATCCTAGATCTGAATGAATGAAATATTCTCATTGAATACTTTGTTCTGTACAAAGTTGAATGTGCTGACAACAAAATCACACAAAAATCATCAATGGAAATCAAATGTATTAACCAATGGAGGCCTGGATTTGGAGTCACACACAAAATTAAAGTGGAAAAACACACTACAGGCTGATACAACTTTGATGTAATGTCCTTAAAACAAGTCAAAATGAGGCTCAGTATTGTGTGTGGCCTCCACGTGCCTGTATGACCTCCCTACAATGCCTGGGCATGCTCCTGATGAGGTGGCGGATGGTCTCCTGAGGGATCTCCTCCCAGACCTGGACTAAAGCATCCGCCAACTCCTGGACAGTCTGTGGTGCAACGTGACGTTGGTGGATGGAGCGAGACATGATGTCCCAGATGTGCTCAATTGGATTCAGGTCTGAGGAACGGGCGGGCCAGTCCATAGCTTCAATGCCTTCATCTTGCAGGAACTGCTGACACACTCCAGCCACATGAGGTCTAGCATTGTCCTGCATTAGGAGGAACCCAGGGCCAACTGCACCAGCATATGGTCTCACAAGGGGTCTGAGGATCTCATCTCGGTACCTAATGGCAGTCACGCTACCTCTGGCGAGCACATGGAGGGCTGTGCGGAGCTCCAAAGAAATGCCACCCCACACCATTACTGACCCACTGCCAAACCGGTCATGCTGAAGGATGTTGCAGGCAGCAGATCGCTCTCCACGGCATCTCCAGACTCTGTCACGTCTGTCACATGTGCTCAGTGTGAACCTGCTTTCATCTGTGAAGAGCACAGGGCGCCAGTGGCGAATTTTCCAATCCTGGTGTTCTCTGGCAAATGCCAAGCGTCCTGCACGGTGTTGGGCTGTGAGCACACCCCCCATCTGTGGACGTCGGGCCCTCATACTATCCTCATGGAGTCAGTTTCTAACCGTTTGTGCAGACACATGCACATTTGTGGCCTGCTGGAGGTCATTTTGCAGGGCTCTGGCAGTGCTCCTCCTGTTCCTCCTTGCACAAAGGCGGAGGTAGCGGTCCTGCTGCTGGGTTGCTGCCCTCCTACGGCCTCCTCCACATCTCCTGGTGTACTGGCCTGTCTCCTGGTAGCGCCTCCATCCTCTGGACACTACGCTGACGGACACAGCAAACCTTCTTGCCACAGCTCGTATTGATGTGCCATCCTGGATGAGCTGCACTACCTGAGCCACTTGTGTGGGTTGTAGAGTCCGTCTCATGCTACCACGAGTGTGAAAGCACCACCAACATTCAAAAGTGACCAAAATATCAGCCAGAAAGCATAGGTACTGAGAAGTGGTCTGTGGTCCCCACCTGCAGAACCACTCCTTTATTGAGTGTGTCTTGCTAATTGCCAATAATTTCCACCTGTTGTCTATTCCATTTGCACAACAGCATGTGAAATTGATTGTCAATCAGTGTTGCTTCCTAAGTGGACAGTTTGATTTCACAGAAGTTTGATTTACTTGGAGTTATGTTGTTTTTGAGCAGTGTAGAAGCCAAGAAAAGGATGGCAAAAAATGTTTGGATGTATTAGCTCTCACCATTAACACTGTCACAGCTACAGTAAAGCAGTTCAGGGTAAATTATATTTAAAAAGCAATTAAAGATTTATAGACCTTTTTAATGAATCCTTGTTCTAGTAGATGCCAAAAAAATCCTAATTAATGCATAATGTATTCATCTTAATAAAAGCGTTAACAGCGACATAATTGGTTTTTCAAATGTGTTTCATTCTTCCTAAACAGTCTATAACTATTACATTTTGAATGTTGCATAATCTAACATATAATGTGTTTATGATGCTAGTTTGAAATGGGCCTTTGGGGATTGACTGCACACAAAAGCACAACTGGTCTGTGTAGAGTTCAGGCGCAGAGTCTTTTTACTGTAGTTGTAACACTTGTATAAATGAAACAATACTTAACCCTTTCATGCTCAAAGAGGAATAAAACCACTCAGGGAAAAACCTTGACTGAGGTTCTCATAATTCATGAATGAAAGAGTTAAAATAAATTCTAGTTTAAAACCTTTTTTTTCTTTTTTTTCTTTTTTCTTTTTTAAATCAATCCTAGTCCTGGTGAATTTCCTTTGGTGTAAGTTCCTAATCCTCTTTTGTTAACATATTTTAATAAGGGTTTTATAACAGCTTAATAGGGACTTGATAGCTGTTAAAGGACCCTTTACATGGATTTTAAAATAAAGCCTTAAAAAACAAACTAAATTTTTGCGCTTCTTTCTTGTGTATTTGTGTCTTCCTCTGGCACAGGTCGCCCAACACCTGGCCTCCACGTACGGGGGAAAAGCATTTGACGTTGCCAAAATGGCTCAGGTCACCGGGCAGAGATGGCCGATCGTCGGGAAAAGATTGGTGTCTGAATTCCCGTACATCGAGAGCGAGGTAAAATGGGCGATGTCGTGTGAAAACTCCAGTTGCATGTCTAAAGATTGTGTGTGCGTGTATAAGAGCTTCTCTTCTTTCTCAGGTGCTGTATGCGATTAAGGAATACGCCTGCACCGCCATTGATGTCATCGCCCGGCGAACTCGCCTGGGCTTCTTAAACGTTCAGGCGGCTGATGAGGCGCTCCCACGTATCGTCCAGATCATGGGCAAAGAGCTGGACTGGAGTCAGGAGAAGAGGACGGTACGAATTTACAACACTGGCCATTTTTAACCTCTTAACATTCACCAGGTCACCACTGGAGGAGCTGGCCAAAGCACGTACAGTATATAATATGCACATGCGCCCAAATCATCTACTGAAAGTGTGCTTGTGGTTAAAACACAACCTAACCCTATTCCTAAAAGGGTCACTGGCAACCTGAGGTGCATGTTTGCAGGTTAAAGTGGACGCACTGATGGGATTACACATGTTTAATTTTCTGCATAAAGCTTTAATCCCTGGTGGGTTTCTGAAGTCGGGGCAGGGATTCATTTTTGATCAGAGTACAATGGAAAAGTCCACACCCTTTACTCTTTCCCAGAGGAGGCCCAGTGCATGCATGAAAGCTGAGCTCTGAGCTATTTTAGGCCCTTATTGTTAACCAGCAGAAGTAGAGGGAGAAGACCTTGTAAACAAGTTGGTTAATCATACACTAAGTCAGTGCTCTGGTTTCTGGTTTTTACTTGTTGCATAAAAGCTTTGAGACACCTCCAAACTTTTTTCCAGTTTTCCAAACTTAAGAAAAAAAAGCTTGTAACATCACCACGAAACTTTATCTCAAGGGTATTTTCTTTGCCTAATGATTGAGAGATTTTAAGCACCAAAGTCCAGGATGGATGGAAGTTAAAGAGAGTTTGCAGCCACTATGAATGCCCAGTCAGTCCATGATGATTTCAGCTGCTTTTCTTTACAATCTGACAGTGAAAGATTTTCTTTAGGTTTGATGTTTTGGTATCAGTTCTGGGAAGCCAGGATGAGTGTTTTGAGGTGTATTTAGAAGTAAAATATCTGATTAATCGGGTAAGCTTATATCAAGCTGTGCTT
The DNA here is from genome assembly GCA_024447675.2 of Pterophyllum scalare. Classification (NCBI taxonomy): domain Eukaryota; kingdom Metazoa; phylum Chordata; class Actinopteri; order Cichliformes; family Cichlidae; genus Pterophyllum; species Pterophyllum scalare. Next base: position 41,605 of record JAMQGT020012199.1, read on the forward strand.
TTTAAGGCAGCAGCTCATATGAGTAACATGTAGCAAGCTGGTGGTAAATCTCAGCTTGTTTTAGTTCCTAAAGACAATTTTAGCCATTTTACACGTTGCAGTCACATCATTAGACATTAGATGCCTCGTTAAGGTCATAACCCCAATCAGAGAGGGTGGATCTGCTTGTTCTGGTTAAAGAGAAAATGACTGTGCTGATTTCAGTGTGGTGGGACTTCTCTTTAATCCAGGCGGAGCTTGAAGCAGCAAGGAAGTTTCTGTACCAAGAGATGGGCTACAGGTCTCGATCTGAGCAGCTCACCAAGACATCTGAGATCAACCTGGACAACCATGAAGTAGCCAGGTAATGTTTTGAAAAAAATACACAGAATTAATTTGATTGGTTCAGTCATTAATGCATTTTTTTAGTATCTAATCCTTACCCATGTTCCATTGCAGTTATATATAATATTTTTTTTATGTGCTTTATTGTTGTATTAGTTTAAGCCCTAGTTGCACAGGAATAGAGACCTGGCAGCCACCGGTCATTAGGGAAAAGTGTGTATTCTCCAACACCATGACAACTGAATGACTTTGAGTCGTAGTCGATGGAGGTCACGAGGATTTTGGGTTGCTGACTGGTCTCCAGGCCTGTGTGTGACTTGGGCGTTTATTCTTTTAGCTTTGCAGCCCTTTAGTGAATAGCTGCTGTGTTTTGTCGTTTTTTTGTTTTTTTTAAATGTGCTTGTAAATAAATAGATTTTACCTGAAAACTCATGTTCAGCATTTAGCAGGTTAGGTTGATTAGGTTTAGGAAGCACTCATGGTTTCCATTAAATTAGACCCTTGATTTGCAAGGCTGTGACACCAAAAAAACCCAGGATTAAACCAGTACTGCCCTAGGACCAGCACTGGTTATGATTTTGTAGGAACAACAACATTTTCTTGTACAGCTGTCAGTTCAATAAGGAAAGATCATTAGGAGGAGTATAACATGATTTATTGATATTCAGAATTCAATAAAGCTATTTGGCGATTAGACTCCGATGGCCCATCAAAGCAGAACAGAATCCCAGAGATGATAAGAATCAGGCGCACTGAGTGACCTGGGTGAGGTGGAGATGGGGAGGAGGTGGGTTGCATGAATGTGTCTGCATAGAAGAATGACAGGTAAGCAGTGAGATGTAAAGCATGCAGAGTGGAGGCTGATTGGCTTGAAGAAGGCAGGCAGACGGATGATTGGACTAGAGCAATGATGTCAGCGTGGGAAAGTTGAAGTGAAGTGAAGAATAAGCTAGCAGCTGGGGGACACAGACAGAGGAGTGAAAACACATCTTCCTTATTGAACTTGTATGTAAGCTTTATTCAGTACTGCTGCTGTGTAAATCTGACATTACTGCTCGTGTGTCTGACAGGTACAAGAAGCGTTTCCATAAGTTTGACAAAGAGAGTAAAGGATTCATCACCACTGTTGATGTCCAGCGAGTTTTACAGGTCCGTTTCTCTCCATCTTCAGAGATTTGTTACCCACAGTTACATGTTACTGATACGGTCCTGTTTTTCTTCCCTGCAGAGCATCAGTGTGGACATTGATGAAAACGCGCTCCATGAAATCCTTAATGAGGTGGACCTCAACAAGAACGGACAAGTCGAAATTGATGAATTCCTGCAGGTAGGCACTGAGTACAGAGATGATCAGCAGAGCTTCACTTTAAGCATCTTTATTTAGCATTTATAAGCTCAACACAGACATTTAAAAACGGTTATGTATGATCTGTTAATAGAGCAGCTGTGTGGGTTTCCACAGGAAGAGTTGTTGACTGTTACAATAAATGCTTAAACAGCTTTTTAACTACTGTACATGCTGTGGCCACTTTGTTAGGTATATCTGCTCAACGTCCCTTAACAGTATCTATCCAATCACCTGGTAGCAACTCAGTGCATTTAGGCATGTAGACATAACTTGGTTACAACCAAGGTATGCAGAAAAGCACCTTTGGGATGTGGTGGAGCAATATCAGTGTCACTGCTAATATCAGGTCCAACCTGATACTAGCAAGGTGTACCTAATGGAGTGGCTGGTGATCATCCAAAGAAACATGTTTTAAATATTTAGATATCGCCAAACCCAGACTTAGACTTGCTGTAGTTATATTATCATAGCACAATTTTTTGTTTTTCTGAATTTTAGCATTCAATGCAAGAAATAGTGATAGTAGAAATGTAATAATGCAATTTGAGTTTTATGGAAAAACTGGAATGTAGATTCTCCGTGCGCTTTCCGAAGTCCACAGAGCAAATTTCAACTTCAGGATTTCCTGCAAATATTTAAATAATCTTAAGATATTATTTTATTAATATTTTTAACCCTTCACAGGAAAATCAAGAAAACCAGAACTTTTTTTTTTGCAGCAAATAAAAACCATCTATTTTTACATATCGCGCGCGCGTGTGTGTGGCTGTGTGTGTGTGTGTGTGGCTGATGAGCATTAATGCACCTCTGTCAGCGCCCGCCCTTCTTAAACCAGCAGAGCAAACATGACTGAGGACACAAAGGCTGGATAATGGAAGCCCTCGGGAGAACGATCCATTACACACGGATTCAGCCTTTTTTTTTTCTGCTGTATTTTGTTTCAGATCTCAACTCAAATGTGATGTTGAGCCTGGAACTGACATAAATCCAGTTTCCAAATGAGTGTGTAGATCCAGTTTCTGTAGTAAAATCACAAAAAAGTCAAAGGTTCGGTTAATCTTCTCTTGCCTGTCACTTTCTGTATTATTACCCAGATAAGTGCAGCATATTCCTCCTCACACATGTTAGAAAGCTGGTGCTTAAATTATCCTGTCGTTAAAAAAAAAAAAAAAAAGGATCCCCATTCACCTGAGAGGTGAGAACAGTAAACATCCGCTGCTGCAAACCGAGAGTGTGAAGTCTAAAGCAGCAGCAGGTCAGGCTAGATGAAGCTAATTAGAGAGGAGAGGCTCTGTCAGCGACTCGTGTAATGAGGCCTGAGGAGTGTCCGGAGGGCCCACACGTCCATCTGCCGCTAAATTACCTTTTCATTTGAGTCCAGAAAAGAGTCATTACAGGAGAGCCGATGACACTCTTTGTTAGCGACCTGCGAGCGAGTCTTCAGGGAGCGAGCTGATTTTCAGGAGATAAAGAAGCTAAAAGTGAAAAAAGCTGCTGTCTCCTTTGTGATGAAGTCTGTGTGTGTTTGTTTCTGCTCGCCTGACCTGGATGTGGACCACTTTTAGAGACAAACAGGTGCTAGTGATAAGGAAACTGATGCTCTAACCCTCGTGAGGACTCCTCACCCAAAACTTAATTCAGTTTTCTGGTTAACAAAGGGAGGCGAAAAGGAGCTTACAAAGACGTCCAAGAAGTGTTAAAGCTGCACCGGGTAACTTCATCCATGTATCGCTTTAAGGGAAAGAAAAGTTGGGCATTAAGATACTTGTTGTACTGTCAACAAATCATTGTAACCTACTAACAACTAAAGCCTCATTCATCTGTACCATAGTGCTCCACTGCTGCACCATCCTGTTTTTTATATATATTTTTTTAAAAATTATCTCCGCGCATATCACCATCATTTTGTACAGTGCCCCATAATTTATAATTACACCTCTATACTTTCTACCTCTTATTGTATATAGTTTCAACAGTTGTTTGATATTCTGCTATTGAGATTTTTAATTTCTATATTGTCTATTTCTATATTGTTAATTTCTATTTTTTTGTTCTATATTTTATACTTATTGCTCTATTTTATACTTGGTTGACTACGAGAGAGCCTTGCGCAAAAATTTCCAATGTGTCTAGACCGTGGTTCAGGCACAAATGGCAAATAAAAAACCTTGAATCCAGGCACTATATAGTGTAGGAACATCTGCAAAATTAAAAATAAAAAACCCAGCAGTTCCCTATGAGCAGCACTTGATGACAGCGGGGAGGAAGAACTCCCTTTTGACAGGAGGAAACCTCCAACTGAACATCAGTATGAACCCCACATAATAAACAGGGCAAAACATGAAATCCATGCAAACATGAATATATCTATAGAACAATGTGACTAAACCCTTATGGAAAAATAATATTTTAAAATATTTTATTAGGATGGTGGACGGTTTAATTTACATCTGCTTGGGTTAAAACCTATTGGAGAGTGCAGGAAAAAACATGTGGGAGACAAATGCACTGGGAGTAAAGGTAAGGGGAGTAAAGACGAGCCCAGTAAATCATAGGACGCAGCATACCTAAGGGATGGGTCAGCATCACCTGATGCTAAGGAAAGTTTGAAGGCTAATCTAGATCAGGGTGTCCAAATTGGGAGTTTGGATACATTCTCTTTTTAGCCCATTTTCTGTAAACCACAGAGATGTTTATGTGGGAAAATAAATATAAGTTGTTAAAATAAGCATTTTTCCATGTCTTTTGATCTGAGGTGATTTAACAGAATTCATTTTAAGAGTTCGATTCATGTATGTAAAAAAAGTAAAGAGAACAGTGGGCACACTGGGGTAACTCTCATAGTGTGCCATCAGTTGCACTTGAACTATTTAAACATCGCTCTGCATAAACATGTCAGTGAACAGCAATTTTGTGATTGCTCTTTGATCTGATTCCTGCTGGGAGCAGATTTCATGTCAGATTTAGAGCACTGTGAGGCCTGCTGGCCGGTCTCATTTTCACGTTAAAACAGTCACACCTCTTTCAGCTTTAACACGAAAACTAAAAATGGTGCCGCTTCATTCTCTGCCTCTCAGACACGGGGATGTGGAGATGAGCTCTAAAGCCTTTCAGTGGCAGGCGGCTGGTTTTTTCATCGTCCTGCAGATAATTATTTCTGCCCAAGGAAACCAGCTCGCCGCGCTTTGACAGGTTAACCTTTCCCAGCATTGTCCTACACGCCACGTACTATGTTCTCTGCTGTTCCCTCTACAGCTGATGAGCGCCGTGAAGAAGGGACAAGTGTCGGACAGCCGCCTGGCCATTCTGATGAAAACGGCCGAGGAGACTCTGGATAAGAGGGAGCCGGTGTCGGTGGACCGGAGTGGGGGCGGAGTCTGAGCCAGATGCCAAAAAAAACAAAAAAACAAAAACCCTCCAGCTTGCTGCTTCTCTTTAAAGGTGGTGATGACAAATTAAATAAATAATGGAGCTATTTGAATGACAATATTGCAATCAAACATGCAGCCTGGATGAATTTGGCCAAATCAAAGCACTCTTCTGCGTGTTTTGGCTGAAACGGCATCTAATGATTGAGGCTGAGATGTGGTTTTTGTCTGTCTGTGTTTCATCTGTTTTGTCCTAAGTCTTAATATCTGGTGCCTCCAACAGCACACGCGATGTTTTATACTGTCTTTTTACTCAGCACTTTTGATACTTTGGCATTGTCCAGCACTACTCTGTAACATTAACACTGATCGTTGTGTAATTACCATCTTCAGGTGGAATGTGAGATTTTGTGCTTTACTTCACACATTCGTGCTTTCTCTGTGACTGTGAAGTTTCCTAAAAAAAACAAACAAACAAACAAAGAAACTGCAATTTGGTTTGAATTTTTGAAAAACAGAGAGCTTCTTGTATGCCACAGCTTCCTGGAAATACTCAACCTCTTCTATAACAAGGAAGATTAATAAGCGTATGAAGGGTTTTAGCAGCTGCTTGAGGAAGATACTTTTAAGTTTTAAGGGCGCCTGTTCAAGATGTTTGTTTACTTTTTGTGCGTCAGCTGCATTGGTCTGTGTATGACTAAAAGGTTGACAAGATAGCAGAATACAAAAAAACGTGCCAATTTAGCCAGAAGGGACCGATACATGAGGCTGAAGATGAAGAAAACAGACAGTTAGTCACTGTAGTGGCTGTTTTAACCTGTTTTAAATGCTGCTGACGGGCTGCCAGAGACCTTTAATTGCCCAGTGCTTGTTTGTCCGTTTCCAAAGGTATGGCTCAGCTGAGGCACAGTGTCCATATTAATTAAGAATGAGAATAACTTTATTGATCCCAGAGGGAAATTCATATGTCTGACATAGCTCATCTGCTATTTGTATGAGAATTGAAAAACCTGGTGGCTTTTCAATGGCTTTAATATGATCCACGATGGCTTTAAATTAATTAACAGATTGTGTTATATTTGTGTAAAACCTCTAAAAACTAAAAATGTATGCTCGAGGTTTTTGTTTTAAGTCAGCAAATTTTATTTGTTTTCCCAGTTTCCAGTTTGCGCTAATCCAGGCTAACCAGCTGCAGCCTGTGGCTACATATTTAACGTATAGGTCTGAGGCTCCTTATCACTGTTGCCGTGGTAAAACAGAGGCCCCCTGCAGGTCAACTGAAACCTTTAGCATAAATTATAAATATTTAGTTTAAATGGAGCCTCTCTTTTTAAATATTTTTGCGCCAAATTTCCATTTATTTTTTTTTTCAGGAAACTTCCTGTTAGGAGAGGAGGGACCTTTTAGAGAAAACCTCAGTGACCGTATTAGAGTTGTTTCTGATATGAATGCGTAACAAGCACAAGTCAGGTGACATTTAACATTCTTAAAGCATTTCTGCTCCCAGATGAGTTATCATGGTGTATTTCACGCTGATCTGGGGTCTGCTGAGTTTTCCATGTATTGCACTACTTCCACTACTGAGGTTTACATGACGGGGTTTCCATCTTCAGGATAACCGCTCAAGGAAGCTGTCACTCTGATCTTCTCGTGCATATTTTTGATAATTATTTATTCTTTTTTTTTTGCAATTCATTTCACTGCAGCGATATCTGCTGTTTCAGAGATTAAATACACAAAGGAAATCATAGAAACAGGATTTCAAAAGAGGACTGGGTTATTTTTGCTGGCTTATAAAGTATATGAAGTTTATTTTGTTTCTGTGCTTGAGGTCAAGCGTAAAGACCTGAAACGCTGTATTAACGCACATCCACCAAACTATTGTGTTATCCTGCATGCAAGCTGATTTTATTTTATCGTGTGTGCGACAGAAATGAGAGATTTTTAATCGTGTAATCGCATGCTTTAAGTGCAGATTTTGTTGGAATGCAATCGTAAGACGGTTCACTGTACGAATGTATGACGTGCCTTGTTGTGCCTATGATATGACACTCAGTGTTCTTTTTCACAAAGCTACACATGTTAAACAGTAACAGGGACATATGTTGAGAATGTAAAGATGTTTATAAAGCACTTATTACATTAAAAAATGGATTGTCTGCCTGGTGTGTTGGAAAGACTTTTTGATTTTATGTATTTGTTTTTACTCAATGAATAACGCAGCCAGTGCAGGATTATTTGGCTGAAATGACTCTGTAGCATCATCTTGAGTCGAGCGTCAGCGGCGCTATGTCTCCCAACACAAAGAAAAATGGAATTCAATGAGCACAGAGCCTTTATTTTAGTTTCCTTATCGCTGCACATGGATGCGTTGCAGAAAGAGCTTTCTGGCACAGCTTCACCTGTTTTAAAGGTGCCCAGAGAGAAACATAAAGTCTGAAGCAGTTAAAGCTCCAGCAACTGTTGTAGTGTGAAGAACAACTTTATTACTTAACCAACATATTTTGGCCTGGGGCCTTCATCAGGGTAATGAAGTTTTGTTTTTTTAAAAAAAAAAACAAAACAAAAAGCTGTTCTACCTACAACTGTTCCTGGAGCAGCTTCTCTTTAAAAACGAAGATGGCAGCACAGCTTAGGTTTGCAAAGCTGAACCTGAATGAACTAAAGACTTCTGGGTCAATGTTCTTTGGACAGAAGAGACCAAAGTGGGGATGTTTGGAGAATACCAAACACAGCATATCAGCACAACCACCTCACAGAGTCTGTTGGGGCCGAGGCAAAAATTCACAGGCGGCCTCTCCAACCAGCATTAATCACCATTATGTTGTAAAAACTCAGAAAATGATACGCTGCTCCTCCAGCAGATAATTCATAATTCTCTTAAAACATGCTTTAAATAACACTTGGCTGCTCTGGTAGCTAAATTGACTAATGTTAAACAAAAGAAATAAAGTTACGTTATACAGTTTGCAATAGAAAATCGAAAATATTGTTTAAAGTGAGGAAATGCATCATTTTAAGGAAAAAAAGTAATTTTGACTTTGACTAATGGCAGCAATACATCTAAAAAAAAGCTGGGACAGGTCCATGATTGGACCATTGTTTGCCTGAGCCACAGTGGCAGAAGGGGCCGTCCACCAATCACAAGTTCAGTGGTTCAGTCCCCGATTCCTCCAGCCAAAGTACCTTTGGGTGAGATACTGAACCCCCGAGTTGCCATCAATACGTCCATTGGCGTGTGAGTGTGCGAATGTGAGGTTAAAAGTGCTTAGGCATAATGAAAAGCACTTGTATGAATGCGTGGGTGAATGAGGTTTGTAGTAGAAAGTGCTCTGAGTGCTCGTTAGTGTAGAAAATTTAAAAAATATGGATTGTAAATATGAAATTATGTCCTCTTTGTCTTTTTTCACTCCTCTTCACTTTTATTGAGTGGCTTCCATTGTTTTCATTAGGTTTGTTTACAAAGAGTGGCGCAGATCAATTGCAACAGAGTGAGTGGAGTCCCATAAGGTCAGGCCTATGCACAGTGCAGCTGCTGGAGTTCAGTTTGACAGCACTTTGAGGGGGCCTCACAAACTGGCCTGAGCAGTTGCCCACCTTGCCCACTGCAGCACCTCTGCCAGCTGTCACGCACAGTGGTGGAGCGGTGATGATTTGGGCTTGTTTTGCAGCCGTGGGAACTGGGATCCTGTTTTCATGTCCTTTTAAGATCGTAAACTCTTCATAGAGTCCCAAATAACAATAACAGCAATGATGTGGCCGCACAGCTCAGTCTTCCTCACTACAGACCACAAGTTTTATAATCTAAAAGAAGCATGTGCAGGCTGTGCCTCCTAAGTGCCTTTTATGGTGTGGTTCATGCTCACAAACAGCAAGTACTCAGCTTGTCTTTGGCCTTTTTCTCGTGCAGTAAACACAGCCATGCTGGAGGTTTTCCTCCTAAAAGACTGTAGCTGCATCAGTGTGTGGTCACATGGGGGTTCGACTACAATGCCTCGACACTGAGGACCCTTCAGGCTGCTGCCGCCACCCATCAAGAATAGCTCATCTTCAGCGCGACTTAAATCCTGATATTTGATTGTCTCCTTTGGATGAAATTACAGCTTCATCCAGGCTCAAAGAGAATCATATTCCTCACTGCTTTTCTCTCCGCCTGCACTGTAAAAATACAGCAATTCAGACTCCAGGTGGTAAAAGTAACAAAGCAATTATCTAATTAAATGTATCTGGTTGCTTGCAGAGCTTTCTCTAGTTTTTGTGTTTATTGTGCGCATCAGTCAAAGCTGGCATCGCAACAGCGGAGAGAAGACACGTGAGCGCCTGTGAGAAGGAAGTGAGCATTTTAAACCTGAGCCATGTTTTCAGACATTTGAATTTGCTTTTAATTTGATGGGGGTTTTTTTACATCAAAAACCAAAGGATAATATTATAGCATTACATTACAACATATTTCCAGTGAACTATTTTCATGTTTTATTCTGATTGAGAATTATTGTGCAAAAGTGGTAAAAAATGTGAGCTGAAGCTTGTCAGATCTATCTAATTATTAACCGAACATCTTCAGATTTTGGAATTTCCTCTAGATGTCACCTTTTGGCTCTGGAAAACTGTGAGTAATGATTATTTATTCTCCAAATGACTGACTGGATAAATTATAGACAGAGCTGTAATAGAAATGAAATCTGTTCCCAGGAGGTCAGGAAGGGTATACACCTTAAAAAATCTGTCACATCAAAACATGCAGACCTACCCGCTGAGGCGACCCCTTGTTGCAAGGAAGCGGCCAAAAATAGCTTTTAGTTCTTAGTGTAGGACACACATGTTTTACATAATGTATGATAGACAAAGCTGATCGTCAACCTGCAGTCGAGTATGTCCTGGGACACCTTTACACTTGATGTACAAACTGTGATGACCACAGGAGTCCAATATCAGAACACTGCTTGGACTCAGGTCAGGCAGGCTGTTCCTCCCAGTCAGGAGTCATTCAGGTCATGATGTCATCACCCATGTGAGAGTTGGAAGTGCCTCATAATGGACAATGGAGTCCCCAGATGGGGTGCTTTTCAGCACACTCTTCAAGAAGGCTGGGTACTGTCATTTGGTGCATAAGCACAGTCAGGACCTGTTATCAAGCCCAAAGGTGCAAGGAAGCAACGCTCTCATCCACTAAAGAAAACCCCAAAGTACAGGAGCATGGAACCATAGGCATTCCCTGATCCGCTCGCTGCATCTCACCGACGGTAACTCCAGAGTGAGGAGTGGACCGCCAGAGCCTCAGCTGCAGACAACCACCTGAATCCACTCGGCACAGAGTCCCTACGGCACCTCCTGTGGGTGGTTGGTCCTCAGAAGGACATGCCCATATTGCTCTTTTGGGATCCACACAAGCGACATCCGAAAAGTCCGGCCACGTCTGTTCTCTTCATAGCGGTTTTCTGAATTGGTGTTTATGTGGCAAGGAAATCCTACCGGGTGCAAATTACCTCCACCAACACAGCTCTTGGGCTCGATGAGGGCACACAAACCCCACCACCATGATTTTCAGAGTCTCAAAAGGAGCCAGTTGAGGTGGTTCAGGCATCCAGCCTGCTGAGGTCTGTTCTAATGTTTCAGAACAAAAGCTTTTATTTTGATAAAGTATTTTCTATTTACCTATAAACTTTGCCCATTTCTATCCTGGTTTTTAACTAATTAATGATCAAAAGGGGGAAAAAAAATCACAAAACACTTAAACTTGATGAAAATTCTTTAATTATTAAAAAGTATCGGTATCTATCAGTATTGGTGATACTGTCCTGTATATGCTTGATATTGGATCGATACCAATCTTCGACACACAATTTTCTACCACACAGCAGACCCCTGTTGTTAAATGTCACAATCCTTCTGTAATATCAGGGTATTTTTAGCCAACAGTTTATTCAGCTCAAAAGCGTTCAGGTTTTCTGCTAAGTGTTACTTTTTGATTGTAAAGCAGTGCTTCAAGTTGCACCAAGCCAAAACATCCTCACCGAGGTTGGTTCTCACAGGGACAGAAGTACACGAACGCACACGCACACATTAACCTTCATGCAGTCGGCTCCTGCAAACTGGTTGAAAAACAGCCTTTTCTCCTGAAAGGTCACAGCGAGATTTGAGTGACAGCTTTAAGTCCTGGACTCATATTACAATCTGCAGCTGAGACGTCTTCATGGGAAAGGCCGGGAGTACAGGGAAGCAATTAATTGCAATAAATAATGGGACAAATCTGGTTGGCATATGACCACTAATGTTCCTTTTTTTCTCCGGAGGATTAGGGTGGTGATGCCAGCCGCACCGCGGCGTCCGCCTGCACACTAATTGAAACGTGTGACGATGTCAGGGGATGATGCCGACTGCTGTCCTCAACTTAATTCAAAAGAAGATCAGATTTTTTTTCCTCTTACATTTTTAGCACACTTTCAAATGGGCTGACTTTATAAATAATGAGGTAATAAAATTAAATAAAAAATGAATCGCCTCAAAAGAAAAAAATTTGTGAAAAGTTGTTTGAAATGTTCTTTATTGCTCTAAATGTTGTTTTTTCTTTGAAAAGATCCTTTTTTCTGACATTTTACATCCATGTGATGTACTTTGAAAGCCTGCAGGGCATTAAGAAACAGGAAATTTACACATTTTTGAACAACATAAATTGTTACATTTCAAGAAAAAACAAAGATCTAGAGTGATGGAAAAGTCAGCAGTTGTGATGAATAAATCAAAGCTTTGTAGCAGAAACTGAGAAATTATTGTAAACTAGACAAACACACCATTCTTAATTTCAGCTGCTAAACAGCAGATCATAAGACACCAAGAAGGCCAGCTGTGGCCTTGTCCAATAATTCAGAATTAAAGCTGCAGTAGGCAGAAACCTAACAAAAGCAAGTAAACAACTGAAAACAACCTGAATTTGAACAATGGCATCCCTCCTCCTGCAGCTCTCGCCTCTGCTCTGTACATGGAAAAAGATGATTTTGCCTTCATATAGGTTTTGAACCCCATTCTTGAGGTGAAAAGGTCTCCATCCTGTACCTAACTATGAGTCTTCACCCCTGAAGTTCGCCGGCTGTAATGTTAATGTTTGTTTTGTCCTTTGCAGGGCCCCAGATCACACTGGGAGCATTTCAGAAGCAGCATTCATAGCATGCATGGGGTCTTTTATTTTGAAAATTGACCATATTCTTTATGCAGTTCCTGTGCCTGACACCCTGCCCTCCTCACATGTTATTTGCAGCTTGCTACAGCTTCCAAAAAAATGGAATCAGTGCTATTTTTAATAACACAGAGCAGCTGCATTGAAGCCAGGACGTGATGCAGCAGGGCCTGATGCTTCGTACCATCCATCCGAACTGGTTCAAAATGATCCTGTCATGAGTTAAGTTTTCCAAAATTGCAACTAACCCAAGCAGACCAACTGTTGCCTTGCCTGAGAACTTAATATTAAAGTTGCAATAGGCATAAATCTAATGAGAGCACTTAAACTGAAAAACCTTTAAGTTAAACAATTACAAAACACCCAGAACACAGACGATTTCCGAATTTCTGTTTTAAATCTACAAGGTTCAGGATGCACTCTGAGTGAAAGAACTTAATGTGAATTTCTGTTTAATGTAAACGTCTACAGATGTACTGTAGGCAGCAGTACATCTGCAGTTTTCATCGATTTGTCTTGAACAACAAACAACACCGAAGTTGCTTTTAAAACAGCAGCTGAGTGCGACATGTGACAGGTCTAGTCCCCGTCTTTGAAGCAACCATCTGAAAGGCAACAAGATCTCGAGCTCATTGTACACGGTGGCAATAATTTTGATTGTCCAGCCACTGTTTGTCCTAGTGTGACTCTAGCACTATTCTACAACAGGGCTTCATTCAGCCGTGTTAAGCTCTGCAGAATGCATATAGGGAATCTATAGTGTGCTTACAGGATACTGTAAGTGGAAGAATCAGTGAAAGCACAGTGCTTCAGGCTGAAACTCTGAACACAGGCTGCTCCGGGTTAGGTTGTGTATTCACATTAAGGTGTTCTAGCCAGGTTAAAAAAAACAAAAAAACGCCACCTTTGTGAGCCTCAAAAGTCAGGCTTTAGGATCAACTTACCTCGCTAACCCAATGATCTCCCTTCATAGTACACCCCTCAAGAGACCAGTCTCCCGTGAGACCACTTGAAGTAAAATAGGTTATGGATATATTTTTGATGTATTTTGTCACATTAACTCACAAAGTCCCTAAAATCAAATGGAAAACTTTCAAACCAGTGCATCTCATTTACTGTATTTACTTTTCACTGACTTGATTATATTGTTTTAACAGTTTCGCTCCAATAAATTACACAAATGAAATCGCAGTTAGTCTTTGCTGGAAGTTCTAGCAAGTAAATTGATGTAATTTACTACACGAGACAACAAAGTGCATTGTTCACATTTTTAAAGTTTGATGTGAGATGTGATGTTGTCATTTGTGTGCTTGATGGGTTTTTCGGGGCTCATTTTAACCCCTGGACTCCTCTGCTGAGTAATCTGGCCTTGCTGTGCATGTGTAAGACGTGTTAGCACCTATTCCATCCTATTAGCTTGAGTGCCAATGTCAGTAATTAGATATTTCTAAGTGGGAATTATCAGCTATTCCCCTGGTTTCCACAAACAAGTTGCAAAATAATGGTCTTTTGATGAGTTTTAATTAAAACTAGGAGTAAGCGCCCACGACGAACCACCGGGCCTTTAATAATTATGGTAAATAAGCAGATAATTAACTGATGGCTGGAGAAATTAATCACATCGACCACTTATGAGGAAGGAAAAGTTCAAATATTGATATGGGAGGGCAGGTCAGACTAATTTAATATACTGTTATTTAGCTGTATTTTGATGTGCGATTGATTGCAAGTGGAAGTCATTAAAGCTGAGGTTGTTTTTTTTTAACACTGATGCACTAAAATGACTACCTGGAGTCCCTGATTGATTCTCCAGGGTGCTGTCTGTGACTTTTAGGGGGTCCAAAAGTGAAAAACCTTCATTTAATGGGGGGGAAATAATGGTTCAGACCTTTCGGGGCCACTCTTGAACCTTCTCTGGTTGAACAAAAGGTGTCCTGACATTTACCTGGGTCACTCGCAGGCTTTGTGCCTTTCAGCGTGCAGACAGGAAGCTCTTTTAGCTGCGTTTCAATGGACACCTGCCAATCATCCGAGAATCTCAACTCCTTATTCATTCTGAAAGTGAAAGAAGAAGAGGAATATTAACATAAAGCCAAAAAAGAGGGGAAAAAAAATCCTCTTTTCTTCTCAAACAAGGCCTTTTTGTTTCAAAGCGCTACCAATCGGTGTGACCGAATATCTCAATGAGAGGAATGTGCACTGGGGCTTCAGTCATTTAGTGATGCTGGCTGCTTCTGATTCCTCCTACGCAGTGAAAATTGAGCAGTGTCTTTATGAAGACTTTCCTAATCTTTGCCTTCTCCAGACTGTGTCCATGATGTGTTTCTTCCTGGCAACAATGCTCCCTTTCACGTTGGACCCGATACAGTGAGTCATTCAGCTGAATGTCGCTGGCTTCAAGTGATTTTGAGTGGGCCGGCCGAATGTGTTGGGAGATTTGACACTGAAACAGCTCTTTCTCTTCGGGAGACTGCATGTTTTACTGTCATTTTAGACATATTTTGTTAGTGCTCTGCGAGGCTTTCACTGTGACATGCAAGGCCGAAATGTTACAAGACTCCCAGGAGGGTTTGTGGTTTGAATCCTGTCAAACATTTCCCGTTGCTGGAAGTTCAAGAGTTTTAGCCCTTTGAGACTCTGGACAGTTTTGAAGTTCTACACCTGCCTTGTTGGGTAAAATCCAGTTTGAACATTTTGAATTTCAGCCTTTGACTATCTTAATGAATTTAAGGGGAATGGCTCTTTTTCACCAGCAAGTCCTACACCTACAGAAAAAACTGAGATAATCTCAAGGAAGTTCTGCCAGATAGTTATCGCCTGTATCCTCCTGTAACAAGTTTAAAAGTGTTGCTAATTGAGAAATCTTATATTTGCAACATGAAGAGAAAAGACTGAAAAGCATAAAAAAATAAAATAAAATTCAGGGCTCAGGAGGTCGGGTGCCATTTCAGCAGTTCAGGACCTAATACTTTGACTGGTAGAGGATTGGTAACCAGGTAAAGGCTGAAGTGCTGTATGTTTGGTTCCTGTATAAGAGGTGCTGGGTTCAGTTTTTTTTATGAGGCTTGATCAATTTTGAGGCAAAAAACTAAAGGTTGAGACCCTCCTTGAAAGTATGGCCAAGTGTCAGCTGAGATGGCTCTGCTGGTTTAAAGACTGTCTTGGTGTAATTTTGGTGGGCCGGCTGCTCCTGGGAAGGTTCACCACCGTTTTAGATCATGGCATGATGTGCTCCCCTTTGTCAGACAGGCTCTATTTAAGTGATTTCTTGATTCAGCAGGTTTGGCTGTACCCAGGCCTGGGTGTGGCTAGTGAAACTGAACTTGAGCCTTTCAAAACAAACGTGGTTAATCATAGTTAGTAAGATTTAATAAGAGCGGGCAGTTACTTTTCCACACAGGGCCAGCTAGTCTTGGATAACCTTTTCCCTTTATAAATAAAATCATCATTTAAAAACTGCATATTGTATTCACTCTGGTTATCTTCGTCCGATATTAAAAATTGTTTGATGATCTGAAACATGTAATTGTGACGAATGTGCAAAACAAAATATCTGAAGAAATCAGGAAGGGGGCAAAGACTTTTTCACAGCACTGTATCCGTCTTAATCCATGCCTCAGAGAGCAGCCCAGAAACAACTTCAAGCACGATGTGTGATTTTAGCCCATTTATATGATGGAACTATCATTTGGCTGGTGGCTTGGCAGATTGTTAATTTGACTTTAATTTTACTTCAGTTTGAGAAACATGTGAGTGCCCTATACCAAATTTTAATTAGAGGAATAAAATAATAAAATAATATCTGAGCACCAAACGTACTGTAGAGATCATTCGGACACCTTTTAAAGGCAGACCTTAATGACTTCTTTAAATGTCACAGTGGAGGGTGCTGTTATGTATGTCAGATTAAAATCTCATTAACTTGGAATGAGCCTCCTGGACCTGCAGGAAAGTGGCTTTTTTTTTTTTTCCTCCTTCAAAAGGAAATCTGATAGGCGAGGCAGTACAACATTAAAGAAGAGGATTTATCCACATTCAATGATTCAGTCAACAGAGCTTGATCGATCATGTTCCCCGGCTCCTCTGCCTCAATATCACCACAGACTTGTCGCAAACTTCCTCAGAGCATCAGTGAGGATGACGAGCCCCGGGCAGGCCATGATATTTCAGACTGTCAGCGAGGGCGACCTGCCCTTTACCTCCACAGTCGCCGAGGATTCCTCCACTCCTCTGTCTTTTGTCTGGAGAGGAGGAGGCTGGGACTGAGGCCAAAAACAAAGGCAAAACATCGCAGGAACATATTTTACTTTTAACTCAGAAGGTCAACAAATGCCCGAGGTCGAAGGCCTTCCTTCCTGCAACCTCTGACCCAGAAAGCCTTACAGCTGCAAATCACGCTCCGTGTGGGGTGAATTGATGACATTTTCCTTTATTCAAATGAAGCAGAAATTTATACATTCTTTGGGATGATATGCAGGCCTTACCTCGCTGTAACTGCAGGCCAGCTTCCAGTGGTGTTGTTGAATGAGGTGAATCATCCTCAGAAACAGAGGATATTGTTTTTGCTAAATTCTCTTTCTTGGTTTGAAAATTTTACATTTTTAGATTCATAATGATTCAATTCCACATGATTCTTAGAGGAAAAAGATGAATCTGCTAGAGAGTCTCCATCTTTTTAAGTATGTGCATTAATAGCTGTAAAGCAAATGGGTAAAAAATAAAATGCTAAATTTTAAATCTTATCTTTTGTTCTCTTTCTTGTATGGGACTGAGGTGCAGACTCACGAGTAACTGCTGCAGCTTGCAGGACAAAAAAGCTGAATTGATGAAGTTCAGGCGCCACCTTGTGTCCAAACTACATGCAGCAGTTATCAAAGGTGGGAGCACTTTAGAATCTGATGACAGATATTTAAAGCTCAGGCTTAACTCCAGCAAAAGGATCTTTTCTGTTTGAGCAACTAAAATGCCACGTGGTTGCACGCATTGGTGCAATAACCGATCGATGCAAAAGTCTGCACTCACGCACACGGTGGCTATCGATTCGCTGTTAATCATCCTAATGCACCGGTAGGCTCACACTGACCACTTTTCAGTGTTCATTTCCTGCCAGATGAATCCAAAGTGGACAATAATGGCATCACAGATAATAACATTTGATGAGGTTTTATGATGTACCCTAAAAGCCTTTTCAGAGGACCTTTCCAAAGACAGAAAATTTAGTTTCTGGCATGAAAATAATCACTAAGTGTCCATATTGTTCATGACAGCAAGGGGCTGGCATCTGTCCAGATATATTATGGATTTAAAGCTCAATATAGTGCAACCAGCACCACTCATAATGATAATCAGGTAGGCTTAGTGAGTAAATCTTTTTTTCCCCTCCCCTATATATATATATATATATATATATATATATATATATATATATATATATATATATATATATATATATATATATATATATATATATATATATATATATATATATATATATATTTCAGTTTGGGGGTCACTGCCATGAGTGTTCTCATTACCACGGGGAGCATGTTACCCTTCGTCTTCCACATCCTTTCCAGCTCCTCTCTGAGCCCTTGGTATTTATTGAGCTTCTCGTGTTCCTTCTTCTTGACGTTGCTGTCATTTGGTGTTGCAACACTACAGCCTTCTTCCTCTTCTTGTCCACCACCACTATGTCCGGTTGGTTAGCCATTACCAGTTTGTCTGTCTGTATCTGGAAGCCCCACAGGATCTGATCTCAGTCATTCTAAACTACCCGTGGTGGCGTATCCCATTTTAACCTCAGGACTTCCAGCTCCCAGATGTTCCTGTATACTATACCAGCCACTTGGTTATGGCGTTCCATGCCCTGCCTGCTAGCATCTTATATTCAGACCAAATAATCAAATACTCAGACCAGCCCATCTGGCACAAACAAACATGCCACATTCAAAGTCATTTAAAATCATCTTTCTCCCTCATTCTGATGCTCAGCTTGAACTTCAGCAGGGCGTCTCAACCATGCACTAAATGCACTGAGTTGTGGTGGGCTGATTAGATAACTGTTTATGATCAAGTGAAAGGGTGTACCATAGGAAGTGTCTGATGAGTGTAACTTAAGCTGTTAAATTGTGTATTTTTGAGGATCAGTTTAATAGACGAGGCCTCACCGTCTACTTTTAAGTAGTTTAAATGAAGCTGGCTTAGAGCTGGCTTTGCTGGTCAGGGTACAGGGAGTCCACGGAGTAACATAAAAAAGGCAACGGCTGGGTTAAGGCTTATGCTGTTGGTTTAAAAAAAAATTGAAAAATATCCAGTTTTGAAAGTAAAAACCATAACACTGCAACTGAGCAAAAGAAAATGAGGGTGAACTGGAATCATTATTTCTTCTGTTCATAGAGCTTTTAGAGACTCTGTGGGAAAAAAGAAATGAAATCAATTCTTCAAAAAGTGACGACACAATTCAGACATAAAATTAAGAGATGATTTAATTAAACCAGTTAGGAACTTTTTACAGTGTAAATTCACCAGCAGCATCTCATACACTCAAAGATTTGTCTGAATGACGCTTAAAGTCCTGTAGCAACACCTTCAGCATATGTACAGATTTAAATCATGATGTTAGTGCCGCACATACTTAATCACTGGACATGAAAGTAACGTGAATAAATCCAATGGAATAATCACAGAAAAGGATTTCAAACATGTGATTCTACAGCAGGGAAAAGGAAAAGGGACGACTAAACACCTCGTCGAGATAACAGCACGTCTTCTGAGAATGAACGAGTCTGAGGCGAACGGGACTTGGCGCACGGTCGGGCCGACATGCTGGCAACTATTCACACTTAGTCTTTGACATCAGAGAGAAGAAAACGGGAGATCAGTTTGCCCGCACTTCGGACGACTCCAGCTGTTTCCACCGTGTCTGAACACCCGAGTCTCCGGCCACCAGAGAGCAGCAGCCGTCCGCAGTCTCCACAGCGCGACTCCTCGCTCTCCTTTAATCCGATTTGCATTCAGCGGTTCTTACTCGGCCCATATTTTACAATAAATTAGACTCAGAGTTCGCACGTCTGTAAATCTCCCCTCGCCGTCCTCAAGTCTCCAATCCGGCACTCAAGCTCAGACTCTGATGATGCTGATGGAGGAGGAGGCCCTGTGCAGCTGAAAGAGAAGGAAGCACACTCATGAAACACGGACCACGCGTGCCGCCGTGTGTCACAGCAGGCGATGCGTGTCAGAGACTTATTAGCTAATCAATGAGTGTGAGCGAGCAGAGGCCTAACTGCTCCCGGGGGGCTCGCCTAAGGAGCATTTTTATTTAAAGACTAACCTATTTAAAGTAGGATGCTTTTATTTTCAATTCATCATTAGGCTTAAATCTGCGCAAAGGTCTCAGAGTTCAGAGGGCAGATGCAGGCCTAATTCAATTTTTTTTTAAAAAGGATTAAAACCACGAGAAGCGCCTCATAAACTGTAAGGACACTTTAATGCTGCAAAATGTCAGTAAGAAAAGACCCTGAGGTTTTTACTCTTAAGTATAGAATACATTTTGAATAAATCCATTAAGATAAGAGTGGCATTTTCATTATGAAATTAACCATTAAATCCAGCCAGCCAGTGCAGCTCCAGCTCTCTAAATGCTCAAAGTAACGCTGCTGTTCTCTCATTTTGACACCACTGGCCTCCATCCTGTGTGCATAAACAGTGTGAGCTCCGCGCAGTGGGCGGTCGATTGACCCGCACACTGCGAGCAGTGAAGTTGCAGGTTTTTCTCCGCCAGAAAGGGCAGTCAGAGCGGGAGGTGTGAATTAACTTCCGACAGGCTGATGCACTGCCACAATGTTCCGGGTCTTTCTCGACAAACGCTCTCTTATACGCACGGACAGGTGACGAATTCAAGGGGAGAAAAAAGGAAGCAGCAGAGGACGAAAAGCTGTTAACTTTTGAAGTCTTTCAAACTCCACACTCACAATTTAGATGCACACAGGGTGTCCCTCACTTCCATCTCATCACATATGGAAGCTTATAAAGAACCCCTCGGCGCTTACATTTACCAGTGAGCGGTAAACGAAATGGGCTGCTATTCATATAGTTTTTGTCTAGTCTTATTGACCACTCAAAGTGCTTTTGAGTGATCAATAACCCAAAAGATGGCGACAGCACATCCATCAATATGTATATGTGAAAGGAAAAAGACAGACGTAAGCATGGTAAGCTCTCTTGAGTATCTACGAACTTTGATTTGCATTTTCTTCCACAAAATTTCATATGCAGAAACATCAAAACAGGAGGGCAGCGGGAGATGAGAGTGTTATGGAGAAACCTCCCTGAGAATGTAGCAGACCTTTGTGCCACAGCCTGATGAAGATTGTTTTACTGCTCCCTGTTTCTCCCGATGCACAGTGCTGCGACCACATCTGTCACACTTACATGTTTCAAATCATTAAACAAATGTTATTAGACAAAGTAAATACAAAATGCAGTTTTCAAATTATGATTTAATTTATTAAGGGGAAAAAAGTACCTCGCCCTGTGTCAAACAGTTATTAATCCCTAAACCTAATAACTGGTTAAGCCACACTTGGCAGCAAGAACTGCAATCAAGTCTTTCACATTCCTTTGGAGGAATTTTGCTTTAATTCAGTCACACTGGAGGATTTTCAAGCATGAACGGCCTGTTTACTTTGACGAGGCAGCTCCAAAACCTTCATTTTGGCTTTATTTGAGCCATTCAGAGATCGACTTGATGGCCTGTTTCTGATCATTAACCCGAGTGCTGCTTGAGCTTCGGGGCATGAACTGATGGTCGGACATCCTCCTTCAGGGTTTTCTGGCAGAGAGCAGAATTCATGGTTCCATCAGTTACAGCGAGTCGTCCTGAAGCAGCAAAGCAGCCCCAGACCATCACACTACCACCACCATGTTTGACTGTTGGTGTGATACTCTTTTTATGAAATGCTGTGTTAGTTTATGCAGATGTAACGGGACGCTTCAGTTTTGTCGACAGAATATTTTCTTGGGGATCATCAAGATGTTTTTTGGCAAATGCGAGACGAGCCTTTGCGCTCTTTTTGGTCAGCAGTGGTTTTCTCCTCAGAGAAGGTGGCAGAGATGCCATTTTTGTCCAGTCTCTTTCTTACTGTTGAATCATGAACTCTGACCTTAATTGAGGCAATGAACCTGCAGTTCTTCAGATGTTGTTCTGGGTTCTTCTGTGACCTCCTGGTTGAGTCGTGGATGAGCTCTTGGAGTAATTTCGGTCGGCCGGCCGCTCCTGGAAGGTTCACCACTGTTCCAAGTTTTCTCCATGTGTGGATAACGGCTCTCACTGTGGTTCTCTGGAGTCTTAGAAATGGCTTTTTAACCCTTTCCAGAC
This sequence comes from Pterophyllum scalare, assembly GCA_024447675.2. Classification (NCBI taxonomy): domain Eukaryota; kingdom Metazoa; phylum Chordata; class Actinopteri; order Cichliformes; family Cichlidae; genus Pterophyllum; species Pterophyllum scalare. Next base: position 63,195 of record JAMQGT020012199.1, read on the forward strand.
TGATAGATGTCAGTGACTTTGAGATCTTTTAGCCTGTTTCACTTTGTCAGACAGGTTCTATTTAAGTGATTTCTTTACTCAGCAGGTCTGACAGTAATCAGGTCAAACAGTTAATTCACGATTTAATAAGGGGTGGGGAGGCAGTTACTTTTTCACACAGGGCCAGGTAGGTTTGGATAGTTTTTAAAACAATCTTTTTTTTTTTTTTTTAGCTTTTTTAAATAAATGAAACCATCATTTAAAAACTTCCCTTTGTATTTACTTGGGTTATCTTTGTCTAATATTAAAATTTTATTCCCTCGTCCTCAGTGATCAAAGTTTCCTCTGCTGCTGCTCCTTATTCTGCATAGACGCCCATGCTGCTCTGAGAGTTTGTAATGAGGCAGGGAACATGCAGTCTCGCTCTTTCTGCTCGACACTGCAAGTGAAGAAATGTTCTATCTAGTGTTATTTCCTGCACCAGCAATCAAACTTGCAGATGAGGAAGATGCGACACTGGGTGATAAGATGCTGTGTGGTCAGTAGGGGGGGGGGCTGCATCTGGGACACCTGCAGCTGGTGTGTCTAAATGAAGCTGCCTGGATTTAAACACCAAATCGTCTGCCTGCTCGCTCTAACCGAGGCGATGCTCAGCAACGACAGAGCGAGCATTTGCTCTACTCTCTGTTTTATATTTAGCCGTGATGGCAGCAGCTCTAGTTGCTAGGAGATCTCTGATGCAACTACAAAGACTCCACAGAGGAAACAAAATACTCCTGGCAACCAGGAGCGAGCATGCATTGTAGAGGAGTGCTGCAGCAAGATGAAGAGAGGAGGAAGTTTAGTAAATGAGTCACCCTGCTGCTGCGGACAGCTCCGTTGTGGTAGATGGGCGAGCTGCCAGCTGAAGTATTGTAGTAGGAGGATGTGGCTTGGACCAGCGGCCTTTTGGCTTTCTCCTTGGTGCCGTTGGAGTCGTTGTCTTTGATGATGTCGTACTGCCGGCAGAAGAGGGCGATGACAGCTGGCGGTGCGGAAAGCAGAAAAAAAAAATCAAAAACATCCCTCTGTTTCCTGATGAGTTAATACTCTCAAACATTAGATTCAGGTTATGGTCACTAAAACACGAAGTTGGAACACCAAGACGCTGAGAGCAAAAATGCTCAGCTCGAGGTTTCATAAGCCCAATGGATGCCGGCCCCCGAGATACACTCCCGACACACACACACACATGCAAGCTGACCTGCCCACAGCAGCAGCACAGTGGTGATGATCAGCAGCTCTCCGGTCTGCAGGTGTGGAGTCATGCCCAGACCCTCCATCGCTGGCTCATCTGAGGACAAAGACAGACCCAGTCAAACTTTATTCATGTGTGTGGCATAACATGAGGTCGGGTCTATTCTGTTCTTTTCTTTCCATCCGCATTTAAAGAACAATTAAAAGATTCATAGTGCATTTAACGTGGACTATTTTCACCAGCGGATTGATCCACATTTGCTGTTTTTTTGCTAATAAAGGAACATGTCAGCTAGTGCAACAGTGTGACTCACTGATGTCTTTTAATGGACACCACAGTGGAGCTCTGTGGCACACAGGAATAACATGCACTGTACCAGACTTTGCAAACACAGTACTTAATGAGATTTTGTTTTTTCAAATGTTTGCTGTTGCTATGGTTACTTTACAGGTATCATCATATAGGTATTATGCCATCCCTATACTACAGTACTGTGCAAAAGTCTTGTGCCACCCCTCATTTCTTTATATTTCTAACAAGCTACAATTCTAACAAGCTTGAAAGTCAATATTTGGTGTGACCACCTTTATCCTTCAGCACAGCCTGAACTCTCTGAGGCAGCTTTCTTCTCATTTCTTTAAGCAGTCTTCATGAACAGTTCTCCCGGCTTCTTGAAGGACATTCAAAGCTCTTCTTTGGATGTTTCTGCCTTTTGTTCTGTTCTCTGTCAGGATGATCCCACACTGCTTCAATAATGTTGAGGTCCGGGCTCTGGGGAGGCCGATCCATGCCTGATAGTGTTCCACTGTGTGTTTGCCTATCCAGGTATGATTTTACTGCATTGGCAGTGTGTTTGGGATCAGCGAAATAAGAAACTGCTGCCAATCAGATGTTTTCCAAATGGTATTTCATGGTGGATCAAAATCTGATGGTACTTTTCTGCGTTCATAATTCCATCAATTTCAACAAGATCTCCAACACCACTGACTGAAGTGCAGCTCCAAACCATGACTTTACTACGGGCCCGCCGTAATAATCCTATGCCGGATGTGAAGCGCACTTTCTCAGCTTTCAGAAAATTTTCCGATAGGACAAACAGTCACGTAATTACAGTAATTCAAAGTGCGTTTGATCAGACGTCTCAGCAGTGATATGCTCAGCGTTAACCAGGTGTTCAGGACAAGTAAGAGCAGCTAACAGGTGTATCATCGGCATTGTTGTTAAAGGATTAAGAATGCCTACTTGACAGCCACCCTTCCACTGAGACCATTTCTGATGAGTCTTCAGTGAACAGTAGATGGATCAGCTGAAGGTCCAGCTGCATCTCTCAGGTCCTGTGTCAGGCCTCTGATGGATTTGTTCCTCTTTCTTAAGGAGGAACAAATGACTTTCAGATTCTGTCCATATGCTGTAGATATTTTTTTAGGCCTGACACTTCTTTTGTCCTCCAGTTGTCCAGCTTACTCAAATTTATAAGGACACATTGCACACCATGCTGAGATATGCCAAGTTTCCAGCCAACAGCTCTTTGGGAATCACCTTGTTGGTGCAAAACTAAGTTGTCTGTTATGTGCAGACACAACACTGGTTCATCCCTTGAGTTTGGTGCCTTTTTTATGCTTGAATGATTCATAGGTCTGTGTGAAGTGGCTTAACAAACAAAAACATTCATCTGAAAATGGTCAGGTACAAGAACTGGACTGAAAATAAGTGAAAAAAACATGTCCAAAGAACTTTGAAAGACCTTCAGAAAGTCTGGAGAACTATTGCTCAAGAGGACTTTAAAACATTACAGGAAAGTCTGGCTGCTTGGAAGCAAAATATAAAGAAATGAGGGCTGGCTCAAGACTTTTGCACAGTGCTATATGATTGTACTAACATCACAGCTATTATACATAACTGTAATATTTATATTTATACAATTTTATTATTGTTGCATGTAGATGACATTACAGACATGCCTACACAACTTTACTTAAAACATATTTCTGTGTATTTCAGGCAACAACAGAATGTCTCAGGTCATCTAGTTTGTGTTTGTGTTGCTGTAACAACAAGTAAGCTCTGTGTCCCCAGAGCTGGCTAAATGATTCTTTAATTTTAGGGAGCTAGAATGCAAATATGCCCTTTTATTTTTGGAAATGCACAAGACTGGAGTGTGTTGTTTATTTACGGTGGTCCAGGACTCCGGCTGGGTAATGGTCTGTCCTCTCCAGAGTCCTGAAGTGGACAGCACGGCTGGGCGGGCTGTCACCGTGCAGCCCGACGGACTGCACCTAAATCCAAAAAGAAAGAAAAAAGATCTTTAGAGGTAATGTGAAGATCTTTTCAAGGAAAAATTGAAGCGAAAGTGGAGCCAAGCTCTTCACAGCTGAACACAAACCCTGGGTGCATTCCCACACTGGCATTAACGGAAGATGACATTATGTAACGGTGGTAAGAAACTGGCTGCCGAGGGTATATTTAGTGAGCAAGTGGTGCTTCGGGTTTTGGCTGTGATCCCGAATGATCATTGGAGGACGCAGAGTAAAAGCTTGAAAGACAACAGAGAGAATATAAATTTGAGTTACGGACTCATTTGGGAGCATTTTCAGCCACCAGGAAATTGTTAAAAATGAAATTAATAAACACATGTTAACGGTGTTTCAAAGAGAGCATGACAGCTGCAGTGGAGTTTTATATCAGAAAATACTCACTTTAACACACGCACACACACACACACACACACACATGCACATACAGGGAAATAGATCAATCACAGAGACAAAATTACATCCGCAAGAGATCTGATTGTGCCACAGATGCTCACTCCGCCTACACACCACAGCCAGAGGCTATATGCAGCAAGTTTTCTGTGGAGTTTATGGAATATGTCCTTGAATTTAACTTCAGTGTTTATTCTCCTCTAAAGTCTGATGCCTACAAAGTGTCCTCTATAAGCTCTAATCTGTCCACTCATTCTGGATAATAAAACCCAACTCCACTGGAAAAGTCTTACCCTTCTTTTAACCTCCTCGCCCTCCAAAGGGAAGTCAGTTCAACCCCCCACCCCCCCAGGCTTCTGTGCATTGCTCAGTGACACTCCTGCAGGACATCTGTCTGCTGACGAGCACATTGAAGCGATTCCCGCAGCTGAAGGACAGCCTGTATCAGTCTATTAAGCTATAATGGAGTATAAAATGTTTAATACACCATGATAATGGAGTCACATTAGATACTCCCCCCTTCAGAGAGGAGCTGCAGTTTTAGTAACTTTTAGAAGAGAGACGTGTCACTGTTTAGGTCAATCAAATACTGACACTTCATTTTTTTTAAAAATGCTTCGTCATCATCAAATAAAGTTTCTCAAATCTGGACTGCAGACTTTGATTTTGCAGTCCTCCTTGGCAGATGGAGTTTGCTCAGTTGGGACACAGATGATTCATCTATTTGCTAATCATCCATTAAATGTGTCGGAAAGCTCCGGAAAAGGAGACCAAGAGTTAAGTCAATTAAATTAGATGCAGTAAACTGAAATAAATGAAACATAATTAAAATGGAAATTAATGCTTTTATTAGAGGTTAATAAATACTTTTTAAGCCATGGAAAAGCATTTTGTATGGTTGCCAGGTTGTGAAAAATATCAATTAATTTTCCATTTATGGAGCCTTTCTACACAAAGCACAGAATCAGCATTTGATAAATGCTTAAAATGTGTATTTATAAGAGAATAACCAAAACTAATAGTCATAAATCTGCTTTCAACTTCATTATACTGAGTACATACAGATGTACAGTTGTGGTCAGAAGTTTTCAGCCACTCATGGGCCTGAATGTGAACTGTTTTTTTTTTCCAGGGTGTAATGACTGCACCACATCTTTAATGACTCAAAAACAAGAATTGAGTTTTTTTCTAATCCACGTAGGATCAAAAATATAGATACAGGCTCAAATATAAACATACACTCCAATTTTTAATAAGAATCGCTGAAGGTTCTACAGTGTCTTAACTTGACCTGTATGGCCTGTTAACTGCTCATAAATGATCATCTCTGACTGCAATTGGTAGTTTCTCTTTGCCAGCATAAAAAGGATTTGTTTGACAGCACTCATTGGACTGTCCAATGCTCAAAACAATGGGAAATTCCAAGGAACTCCATGAAGATCTAAGAAGAATTGTAGATTTACACAAGTTGGGAAGGTGTCTTTGAGCCATTTCTAAACAACTGCAGATTCCAACATCATCAGTTCAAACAACTGTACATAAGTACAAGTTAGTCAGGTGTGTCACCACTTTGCCAAAGTCTGGAAGAAGAGCCAAACTGTCACCCTCAGGTGAGAGGAAATTGGTTAGGATGTTCAGGAACAACCCAGGAACCACCAAGGCTCAAGCCTGCCATGAGCTGGAAACTGCTGGAACACCAGCATCTCTGTCCACAGTGATGTGAGTTTTACATCACCATAGACTGAGAGAGTGCCGACCAAGAAAGAAGCCCCTGCTCTAAGATTGACACCTTCAAGCTTGACTAAAATTTGCAGCTGCCCACATGGACGAACCAAATGCCTTCAGGAGAAAAGTTTAATGGTCAGACGATTCAAAGATTGAGCGGTTTGGGCACAGTGACAAAGGGTAAGTTTGGAGGAGTAAAGGTGAGCTTTTCAAACCTAAGAACACTGTACCAACTGCTAAGCATGGTGGTGGTAGCATCAAGCTCTGGGGCTGTTTTGCTGCCAGTGGTACTGGTACGCTGCACAAAATGGATGGACTAATGAAGAAGGAGGACCACCTCCTAATTCTTCAACTTCACCTCAAATCACACAATTGGGTGTTCCAACAGGACAAAGATCCCAAACACAGCACGGATAAATCAGGCTAACACTAAACTTGTGGAATGGTCTTCCCAAAGCCCCGACCTCAACCCTATTGAAAAAATTGTGGATTATGCTTAAAAGCTGGGTCCATGTCAGGACCCCAGCCAATTTAAACGAACTCTACCAATTCTGCTAAGAAAAGTGGTCAAATATGCAGCCAGAAGCTTGTTGATGGCTACCAAAAAAAAAAAAAAAAAAAAAAAAAATATATATATATATATATATATATATATATATATATATATATATATATATATATATATATATTAAAGTAACTAAAGATGCATGCTGTAGCAGTTCAAAGAAATCCCCAAATTACCATGATATCCCTGATGAGTGCATGTAAAGTTCTTACTACAACTGTGTAATCTGAAGCACCCGTCAGTTTTGAGCTTTGGGGCTTTTATGCTTCCATAGCATCTTCATACAGACTAGTGGAAAGAAAAAGTTTGAAATACATTTGAATACAGTTTCATTTTACTACACTTTGCCTTTTGGATATTTATGCAAATTTAGTATTTTGCATAAAGAAATATCCCTTGTTAGAATAGTCGAGGACCATTTTTCTAGTCAGTGTTTCTAATAAAGATGTATGACATTTTATATTTTTATGGATCTTTAAAGGCTTTGCTTATTTTCTGAAAGATATATATAGTTTTACAATATCATAATAAATGTGGTCAAAGTTTCAAATAATGAGGTAAATTTATTTATTTTTTTTGTTAGTTGAAAGAGACTTCAGATTGCTCTCGACATTTGTTTTTAACTTTCTCAGCAAGCTGAAGTGAGCTCTGAGGATTTCTTTATACAGTAAACTGCATGCCTATGAAATACAGGGAGCATCGCCCACGGGCACTGGCTGCTGCCCCTCAGCTGGCTTCTAGAAGATGGTAAATTAGTGAAAATTTGCTTTTAGTGCGCAGGTCTTTACGAGCAGGAGCTAAAACTATCTGTTTCAGACGGCGGATAAACTGAGGGGCTGCATAAGAGAACTGAGGATGTATTTTTAAAACTGTGACTCATGCAAATCTACTCTAGCTGACTCATAGAATAAAAATAAAGAAGAAAAGAACAATAGGTCTCTTTTTCCCATACCCCAAGGCATAAATCTCCACCTCAGTAGCGCTTACAAAGACCAAATCTTGCTGCTTTATTTCTATCTGTGGGATTTTTTTTTCATATGTATTTTAGAGCCTAGTTTAAAGAAATTTCTGTTTCGTCAAACATGATGAACATTTCCTGACATCTAGTACAATTCTATAGGTGGCTTTTTGCAACATACTGCAAGTTCTTTAGTCTGGTACTGGATTACACACACCCTGGACAATGTCTCTGTGGCACCCTCCCCTCTGGCAGACTCAGGGTCATGAGGGCACAGACACTTAAACACAGCTCTGCTGTAAGCCAGAGCATGGACTTGACACTTTGCATCTCACTGGACTTTGCACTGTATACTCTGCACCTTACATGCATCCACACCTTATGGACATTTAGGCTTTTATTATCTTATTTTTGTTGCTATTTATATTTATATTTGTTGCCATTTTCTCATTTCTGTTTTTGTTTCTTGTTCTTATTTATTGCTTGTGCAATTTATATACTTGTTCTGGTTCATATGCTGCGGTGCAAAAAGGGAGAGCCGTCAAACAGAATGGCAATAAAGAATTTCTCATTCTAAAAAGATTTTCCCGATGCGCGCACACACGCTATTCTTCTGACGACTTATATCTGAAATCGACTAGAGGTTTCAGGCACACATTTCATTTTCCCAAGGTGCATGGTGAAGAGCAGTAAGTCTGAACACATTAAAGCTCTGGCAACATTTGCAGTACACAGAACAACTTTACTAGTTGACCCACATGGTTTGGTTTATAGCTTTCATGACGGTTGTCAACTTCTTCCTTTTTACAAGTTCACTAAATTAATAGGAAAGGTTTCCATCCCTGTGTTGCATTAGCAACTTCCTGTTTTATTCTGAAATCTCTCTCTTACACTTCAGTAAGGCCCCAGTCCTACAGACCGGGCCTACAGCCATCTGCCAACCACCGCTTGTGAGGGAAAGATAAATATTCATGGACAGGTTTGAGTGGTTGCTAACATTTGCAGGGAAAATGATTGTAAAAGTCCCATCCCAGACATTTACCTCATTGGGTTGAGCAGGCAACCCATTTGCTGTTCCTGTAATATAGGCTGACAGGCCAGTCGGTGACCCCCTGGCAACCGTGTGTTGCTAGAGAAAACATGTATTCCCCAACCTGTCAGGAAAAACCTCCTTGTGATTGCTTTGGTCACTAAAATGTTGCAGTGGTTGAAGTTTGAATGGAAGTATCAGACTTGTCTACAAATATCATCCAGCTACTCTCAGAGCTGTAGTGAAACTTGTTGGCTGCGATGCCATTCCCAGTTTGTGGTGCACTTTCTCAAGTTTTACAACTGGCCTAGTAGTCAGCGAGTATCTGCAGAAAAACATGGGAAAAAAAACTGTAGGCAACCATTGCAATCTGCTAGCAACCACAACGATGACTAAGAGGTTTTTGGTGTAGTGCCTTCTTTGCAACCAGTTTCATCCAGTGAGAGCCAGAAACCTTCAGTAACTATTGCCAACCAGTTGGGGACTTTCCCTAGCAACTGGTGGATGAATCACATCCACTATGGTGGACAATTCTTGGGCAAAGCGTACTTGATGTCATGTGAGAAATCTCAATATATTCTTCCCTGCCAGATTGTCGTGTTGCGGTACTCAAACTTCCCAGCCACAATTCCTGCTTTTCCAGTGTTTTTCTCGTGTATAGCTGTGGGCTGTTGACTCTGCCTTCTGCTTGTTTGTGTCTATGTGCCTTTAAACGTTAAAACAAGTGACTAAAATAAGTGTTCTCCTTCAACAAAGCCTCATTTATGTTAACATAACTGCTTATGCTATTTGTTAACATTAAATAAAATGTGTTTTTTTTTTTTAAACTTACATTTGTACAAGACCTTTTGTAATGCCAATATTTATGATTTATAAGCCAATGAAGCTGGGTAGTTACAAGATCACACTCCTGCCTTTTAGAAAAAGATAACATCCAACCAATCCAATGCATCAGTCAAATATTAGCTATAAACTTGAACACAAATCATCCAAAACTCAATGTACAGAGGGGATGTTTCAGTCTGTGTGTGTGTGTGTTTCTCACCTGGACGCTGTAGTGCGTGTCCTCGTCCAGGTCCCACAGCACACACCAGCGGCTGGACGTGTTCACCTCTCGGATGGAGCGCTGCATCAGGCCGTCCTGCCTCTGGAGACGGGACATGTGAGCACATTAGGAACGCGTGCCACATCTGGTGGACGCTTTCACCCGGACACACAAATACTCGAATGTGCGCGCACTTAATGCAAAGAAAGAGATTTAAACCAAATCTCAGGATATGATCAATGTCTCTAGCTGACAACTTAAGTATTATGATCCAATAAAATCAGTAATGGCCTCATACAGTGGTGTGAAAAAGTGTTTGCCCCCTTCCTCATTTCCTGTTTTTTTGCATGTTTGTCACACTTAAGTGTTTCGGAACATCAAACCAATTTAAACAATAGTCAAGGACAACACAAGTAAACACAAAATGCAATTTGTAAATGAAGGTGTTTATTATTAAAGGTGAAAAAAATCCAAACCATCATGGCCCTGTGTGAAAAAGTGATTGCCCCCCTTGTTAAAACATACTATAACTGTGGTTTTTCACACCTGAGTTCAATTTCTCTAGCCACACCCAGGCCTGATTATTGCCACACCTGTTCTCAATCAAGACATCACTTAAATAGGAGCTGCCTGACACAGTAAGGTCCACCAGAAGATCCTTAAAAGCTACACATCATGCCGAGATCCAAAGAAATTCAGGAACAATTGAGAAAGAAAGTAATTGAGATATATCAGTCTGGAAAGGGTTATAAAGCCATTTCCAAAGCTTTGGGAATCCAGCGAACCACAGTGAGAGCCATTATCCACAAATGGCGAAGACATGGAACAGTGGTGAACCTTCCCAGGAGTGGCCGGCCGCCCAAAATTACCCCAAGAGCGCAGCGACGACTCATCCAAGAGGTCACAAAAGACCCCACAACAACGTCCAAAGAACTGCAGGCCTCACTTGCCTCAGTTAAGGTCAGCGTTCATGCCTCCACCATCAGAAAAAGACTGGGCAAAAATGGCCTGCATGGCAGAGTTCCAAGGAGAAAACCACTGCTGAGCAAAAAGAACATTAAAGCTCGTCTCAATTTTTCCAAAACACATCTTGATGATCCCCAAGACTTTTGGGAAAACATTCTGTGGACCGATGAGACAAAAGTGGAACTCTTTGGAAGGTGTGTGTCCCATTACATCTGGCGTAAAAGGAACACTGCATTTCAGAAAAAGAACATTATACCAACAGTAAAATATGGTGGTGGTAGTGTGATGGTCTGGGGCTGTTTTGCTGCGTCAGGACCTGGAAGACTTGCTGTGATAAATGGAACTATGAATTCTGCTGTCTACCAAGAGATCCTGAAGGAGAATGTCCGACCATCTGTTCGTGTACTCGAGCTGAAACGAACTTGGGTTCTGCAGCAGGACAATGATCCTAAACACACCAGCAAGTCCACCACTGAATGGCTGAAGAAAAACAAAATGAAGACTTTGGAGTGGCCTAGCCAAAGTCCTGACCTGAATCCTATTGAGATGTTGTGGTATGACCTTAAAAAGGCCGTTCATGCTCGAAAACCCTCTAATGTAACTGAATTAGGACAATTCTGCAAAGATGAGTGGGCCAAAATTCCTCCAGAACGCTGTAAAAGCCTCATTGCAAGTTATCGCAAACGCTTGGTTGCAGTTGTTGCTGCTAAGGGTGGCCCAACCAGTTATTAGGTTTAGGGGGCAATCACTTTTTCACACAGGGCCAGGATGGTTTGGATTTTTTTTCACCTTTAATAATAAACACCTTCATTTACAAATTGCATTTTGTGTTTACTTGTGTTGTCCTTGACTATTGTTTAAATTGGTTTGATGTTCCGAAACACTTAAGTGTGACAAACATGCAAAAAAACAGGAAATGAGGAAGGGGGCAAACACTTTTTCACACCACTGTACCTTGCTCGAGGCAGACAGCGTGGTCTGAAAATCTTTTCTTTTCTTTTTTTCTTAAAGTAAACTTTACTAAACTAATTTACCAGAAGAATTCATCATTATGTCACATTTAAAGGCAAATACTTTAAATGCAAACAGAATCCCTGCAGTAACAAGCATCTTCGCCTCATAGAAATTCACCTCACACCCGTACTGTCCCAGTGGGAGAAATTAGGTCTGCAGGCAAGGTAACACCAGCAATCGTCATTCGAAAGGAACAGAAAAACACATGTTCAGGCAGAGATACCCTTCTGTAAAAAGCTGAAGAACTAATGAGGAAATGACACCTTCTGTGTCAGCAGGTAAACATAATGTGACCCTGTGGAGATAAATAGTTTTTAACAGCCATTTAGAGTCACTTTTAGAGTAGAGGTTTGGGTGTTTTTTTTTCTTTTTGGAGGGGGTGGGGTTGTTACAAACTGTGAACACCACACAGACATAATTATCATTTCTATTTATGTAACCAAAAGATAATGAACTACATGATTTTTATTATTAGCACCATGGTTTAATTCAAGTCCATAATTTAGTCAGTTTTAGCTACAGTTTTGGTCTCCACCACCTCCTGGGGTAAACATCCATCATTTTAGCTGCTTTAGTGCATTCACTGTGTTTATTTAAACATGTCCGGTGATAACAGGTGCCTGCAGAAGAAGACAAACCTATGACACAACAGCAAATGTAATCATTTGCAATACAAGCACTATAGATCCTGGTGCCATGAGGACCTCCATCAGTGACCTAAACTCCTCTTACTTTCTCTGTGAAATACTTCATCGATCCCCTGTTTGTGAAATTCTTTTTGTTAAAGCAGCTGAAATGATGAGGAAATAATAAGGAGGATGAATATAAAGTAACAAACCTATTAGTAGTTAAGTGTAATTAAGAAAATGGCAAGAAAACAAAACACACAAGCTACTGCAACAGGCTTTCGCTTAACATGGCACCATGGCACCATGGCAACAGCAAATAAGATAAAGCCGGAGACATTTTGGTTCTTGGAAACATTAAATGAGCTAAGAGTAATTTGCATTTGTGTGTGTTTTGGTCTGGCTATGCTAAGCTAACACAACGAGACCTGATTTTAGCCTTTAAGGGTGCTGATCTTGATAAAACTGCACAACGGCCACATTAGAAACGCTGCCACAAGTAGAAACATCGTATCCACTTTTACTTCCTAATCTGTAATCTATCACAGGCCATGACATACAAACATTAAACCCGTGGACATCACCACGGGGCCTGGACACAGACAAAGTATGTAAGTGTAATCCACGATCAAGCACATTCTTCCTCCACAGCAAGCTTAGAGGGTTGGCGTGGTATTGCGAGTTCTGTTGCTCCACCACTATTACTCGTCTCCATGCTGCTGGGCTCACAATGTTAGCAACCAGGTCCTCCACCTCCACAGGAGGATGAACTGTAACACTGGCTTCTGACAGTTTCTCCCATAGACTGACAGTTCTTTATATTTCCTGACACCTGACCGACAGCCTAGGCCAGAGGTCACTAATAGGCATTCCTCGGTCTGGATCCGGACCAAAATGATGTCTCATGCAGACCTGAACCTAATACCAAAACAGAAATGACCACTTAAAATCTTGTTGAGCAGCTGTTACAGTCCTTACGGTAGTGGTGAAGCGTCCAAGGAAACCCACTGACCAATTGCGTGTGAGTTTGGCCATACCATGTGATACCACCCAGCTGATTCCTGCTGGCCAGTAACATTGTAACAACTTTGTAACTAACAGAACAAACGCAACAAATGAAACGAACGAAATAACAAAAAAACAAAAACTGAAATAAAAAAAACATTTTTGTTAACTGAAATAAATAAAAACTTTAATTAAAAGGAAAAAAGATAACTAACTAAAACTGTATTGTGAGTTTACAAAACTAACTAAAACTAAATGAAATTATAGATAAAATGACCTTTGTTTTCATTATTTTATTTAAAACCCTTGTTGATTGAAATGAAATCATTTTTTTCCGCTCTAGCAGTTTAAGCTGAGTGCGCCATCAGGCAACTGTGTGCGTGCTCACCGCGCTGGTCCGCAAAATATTGGCAGCGGTCTGCAGAGAAAGTGGCAGAGTCCCATAAAGGGGTTTCTTTGAGTATGATAGCAAGACAGATAGAAGTGAGTGTCTTGTTGTGGAGGATGAAAACACATGCGGAGCACTTCTCAAGCGGAAAACCACCAACATCAAAGTCCACCTGAGAAGCGCACAAAGGCTACAGAAATCGCTCTGATCCTACGACGTCACCTGACATACACCTCTGGAGAAATGTGACTACTCGTTGGGTTCAAGCAGCCCGCAACGCTGTGATTAACCTGTTCAGTCCTTGTGCGTTTCCGGCAGTGTTTGAATTTATCAGTTGGAGAACAACAATCAGGAATAATAATCAAAGCATCAATATAAGGACTCACAAATATCAGCAAATTCCTGGAGGGAGACTGCTGAAATTATCAGAATTTGCGTGAGGGAATGAAGAAAGTGAAAAAACAGAGACAAATATGTTTGCAGCTAAAAAACTGAGCACAAAGAGCCAGGACCAAAAAAACACCAGCAGGGACCACAAGGTAATCAACACACGTAATCCAGCTAAATGCGGGCATGAGGTCAGCCACTTAGTAGGTTGTGCACAGAGGCTGTAAAGACCCTGCAAGTCTAATTAGCGAGCATCTAACCAAGCTAGCTTTGTGAGCAGCTCCATAGCAGAAGCAGCTTCATGTGGTGGAGAACATCAGGATGCAGCTGGATATGAGCTTTGATTCCTTCAAAGAGTTCAGTTTGTTTTGTTCTGATGTTATACACCACGTTTTCTGCACTGACACAGATGTTTATAGCATTTATTGACTTTTAGAGCGTTATGTTTCTCCCTGCTGATGTTCACGTGTGTCCTTAATATTACACATATTAAGCATGTAATGCTTAATTTTGTGAACATTTGGTTGTGGAATGCAATTTTTTTAAAGGGTATCTTTTGTCGAGTTTTTATTACACAATAGTCACTCTTGCACCTGACAAAGTATGAAAAACTAAAACTAAGCATGAAACCAAAAATAAAAACTAATAAAAACGAGAAAAACCACACTGAAAACTAACGAAAACTAAACTATAATGTAAAATCCAAAACTATTATATATATATATATATATATATATATATATATATATATATATATATATATATATATATATATATATATATATATATACACACACACACACATAGTTGGACTTCTGGACCTTGGCCTCATGAAATTTTGTCCTCTTTAAATTTTATTTGAATACCCCTGGCCTAAGCCATTGTGATGTGATTTATTCAGTTATGGTCTGACTAATATGGAATTTTTAAGACTGTTATCTGTGTCTAATAAAATTTCTTTGATGATCTGAAACATGTAAGTGTGACAAATATGAGGACAAACTAAAATATCAGGAACGGGGCAAATACTTTTTCATAGCACGTGTCACTAAGTAAGTCACTTACATGTCTTTGTAATGCAAATCCTTCCATGACAACACGAGTGCTTTATGTCACTGTCAGGAGAAGCATGAATAGAGACTCTGTTTGACGGTCTCTTTATTTTAACTGTGCTGATTGCTGTTCGCAGATTTTTTAAATTGGTGTTCAGACAAAAGCATCAGCCTCTATTCTTATTTTTGAGATTGTAGAAACCATGAAAAATTATTCATTATATATTCACGCTTTTCATTACAGTCTTCTCCAGTAATTACACACTAATTACACCAAACATTATAAATACCCACCATCTCAGAATCAGAACAATTTGTAACAAGGCTTTTTAATAAGTGCTTGGTAAGCACACCAATGGATAGACAGCTGCCATCTATCAACAGCTATCTAGTTTTGAATGAGACACGAGTTTCCCAGCTGGTAAGCGTGTCTGTGAAGCACTAAAAGCTGAAGAAAAGTCAATAGAATAGCTGGCAGGGCGCTTGGGGCTCTCCAGATGTCTGGATTGGAGAGTCTAAGTGGTGTTTGCTGCTTCTCTGGCAGCCCTGCAGGCAACGAGTCAGCCAGGACGCTGTGATTGTCCTGCAGCGCTAAAAGGCCATCATATAAAGTATATACTGAATCCACAGGGGTTAAAAGGGTCGTTACTCAGCTGTGATTGAGGCGCTACAATTTTGGAATTAAAAAACTCCAAATCCATCTAATTTAAGAAGTGCCGCTGACATAACTCACAAAACGGCTTTTTTGAAAACTTTGTTATAAAGTTGATAGTTTGTGATTTTCAGTCTGTCACGTTCCTCTTGGGAACATTTTTGTTCTGCTGTTTTTAAGGACACAAGTAACACTAAATAAAACTGAGAGACTCTTGCCACAGACGTCTAAAGATCTGTGCCAAAGTCTTGAGCCATCCCTTATGTCTTGATATTTTGCACCAAAAATGTTTGAAACAAAATGAATAATCTTTTGGGAAAAAAAAAAAGCTGGGCACCTTTATGGGGATAGTCCCTCAGCTTTCTAAAAGTACAGATTCTCTTAACAAACAAAAGATATTCAGTGATTAGTGTTTTATACTGGCTGTGAACAGAAGAAAGTAAAGCGTGCAGGTTTGAGGTGTCTGCCAAGGGTTAGGCTTTATATTTTCTGGTAGGTGAAATATTTTGTACATTTCTGCCAGTCCCTGCTGTTAATTGATTTCATAAGTATTGTTATAATAAATGCCACCTTTTATATACTGATATGGTTGGAGCGTTTGTGATTATATGAAGAAATAGTACTTTGAGAAGTAAGAGGTCCTGTGAAAAAACTAAATACAGCCCATGATCCAGTAGTTTGTAAAACCACCTTGAGCAGCAAGTCATCATGTTCTGTATGACTTTACCAGTTTCCCACATCACTATGGATAAATTCTGTCCCACTCTTTATAAAATTGCTTCAGTTCATTGGTGTTTGCAGGTATTCCTTTATGCATAGCTCTCTTAAGGTCCCACCACAGCACTTCAGTCAGGTTGAAATCTGAACTTTGACTGGACTATTGCAGCACCTCGATTCTTTTCTTTTTCAGTCATTTGGATGTAGACTTGCTGCTGTGCTTGGGATCATTGTCCTGATGCATGACATAATTTGGGCCAAGTTATAGCTGTCAGACAGACAGCCTCACATTTGGCTGTAGAATACTTTGGTGTGCAGACGAATTCATGGTTGACTCAATGGATGTAAGGTGCCCAGGTCCTGTGATTGTAAAACAAGCCCAAATTATTGCCCCTCCACCACCATGCTGACAGTTGGCATGAGGTGTTTGTGCTGATATCCTGTGTTTGAGTTTGTGCATTATGGCCAAACATCTCCACTTTGGTCTTCTCTATCTAAAGGACACTGTTCCAGAAGTCTTGTGGTTTGCTCAGATGCAGCTTTGTAAACCTAAGCTGTGCTGCCATGTTCTTTTTAGAGAGAAGAGGCTTTCTCCTGGCAGCACTTCCAAACAAGCCACACTTGTTCAGACTTTTTCTAATTGTGCTGTCATAAACTTAAAAAATTTAACACGCTAACTGAGGTCTGTAGAGTCTGAGATGTGGCTCTTGGGTTTTTTTGCAGTTTCCCTGAGATGGTCTGAACTTGAGGTGAATTTGCTGGGAAGATTGTGGCATTGTGTTAACACACACCTGAATGCTCCAGACCAGAAAACCTCTTCTGTTATAGAGGTGCTCACACTTGCTGACAGTCACTTTATCAAGTGCATTCGATTAGCAGGAGCTGGTTGCTGCTTACTACTACTTACTGCATGGAGTCCTATGAAAACGTTCTTTTTCACATGCCTGTAATTTTTATTCCCAGTAAAAATTACAACATTTACAGTTTCAGTCTTAATCTGTGTTTTTGGAGGTTTTCTATATGTGACAATAGAAGTAAACATTTTCTTGTTCGTGCAGGGGTTTGAGGAGGTCATAAGCTTTATTTTCAGTTTGGCAGCTCTCTTATAGTTTGATTTGTTAGGATTCAGCTTCAAACACTTTGAAAAGGAACGTAAAGCATCTTTACTTCAGTGAAATGTGACGGTGAAGTCTGCAGGTGAAGGGCGCTGCAGATAATCAAATCTCTCTTCTGATGTTTCACACTCTGACAATCTTCTGGTACAAACATCCCAAAATGAGTTCAAAACAGGCACACCCTGCAGGATTTATTTGGCAAGCGCTGCCCTCGCGCTAATCATCAATTAACATTGTGTTTTTTGATATTTTAAGACTCATAAACCGGGATTATTGGGAGTCTCAAACTCAGAAACTTAAACTGGGTTACTGCCTGTGTTTGTGTGTTTGGAAGTGAGGTTGTGTAATGCTTGAATCTCAGCAGCCGGCGCTGTGGGATTTGGAACAACTTCAGATGAGTGAAGCAACTCTTTGTCTGGGCACATTCACTCGTCCTGCTTCTCCTTCACAAACAGAAGGCTCGGCATGTCACCGAAAGATACTGTGAATGAAATAATCCCACAAAGCAGTCACATTTGAATCCTAATCAAGTCTTAAGCCTGACACAAGACCACTCTTGCAATAAGAAAAATAGAAATCCTAGAAAATTGATTTGATTGACAGAGCAGCCTTTTATATAACAGCGCTTTTTTTTTTTTTCCCTGTTGAAGAAACGCACTCTGATCCAAAGCAACCTTTGATGACTAACACTGGAAAATATGGGCTCAGTAGATAAAACCTGCAGCATAGATACCAGCTGCATCCACCTGCTGCCATCAACTCTCCCATTAATATTTGAGTAAGGTTTTTACATAAGTGCTTTCTGAGGTTATGACAGGAAATGTTTTACATCCCCATCTTGTGTTTCCTTGAAAATGCCATAAGGTTGATGGATTCTGACTCAAATGTGAGGTGACTTGGGGGGTAAAAAAAAACAAACAAAAAACAAAAAAGAAAGAACAAGAGTTGTTTGGCATCGCCACCACTGTGGATGTTCCTCCTGTGAGACAAGTCCCGGCCAAATAATTTCCACTAATGGAGACAACTCCCACTCAGAGCTCAGCTAATGTCTCATTCTCCTTTTGCCAAAACTGTAGGTGGGAAAGACTGATTAAAATGAGCCGAGCTGAGCTAGCAGCTGAGGTTTCAGAAGATGTCAGACAGACAAAATGTTATGTAACAGCAGAATGAATGTGAAATGTCTATCACCGTGCTGCAACCCAAACTTTACTGTAGTTTTTAAAGGTGCTATGTGGCAGGAGAGCAGTGTAGCTCAAATAAATTTAACCAATGAATCACTGAATTTGTGGGGGAAAAAATCCAATTGTGAAACTAAGAAATAAAAGAACTAATTCTAACTTGGAATTTGCAAGCCACGATTGGGCACTCATTAGCCACTTTATTAGATACACCTGATCAACTACTCGGTAACCCAAATCAGCCAGTCACATGGTGTCAACACAATGCATTTGTAGGTATGTAAACACGGTCAAGATGACCTGCTGAACTTCAAAATGAGGAAGAAGGATGATTTAAGTGACTCTGAACATGGCACGGTTGCTGGTATTTCAGAAACCGCTGATCTACTGATTTTTACTATGATTTTCCCACATGGCCATCTCTTGGGTTTACAGAGAAAACATCCAGTGAGTGGCAGTTTTCTGGGAGAAAATGCCTCGTTGATGTCAGAGGTCAGAGGAGAATGGTCAGACTGCTTCAAGCTGATAGTAAGGTAATAATAACTCAAATAAGCACTTGTTACAACCAAGGTATGCAGAAGGGCATCCCTGTCTTGGAGCAGATGGGCTACAGCAGCAGAAAAACACATCTGGTGCCTCTCTTGTCAGTTAAGAACAGGAAACCGAGACTGCAACCGAGACTCATGTCAACATGGACCAAAATCTCTGCGTTTCCAGCACCTTGTTGAGAATTAAGACAGTTCTGATGGCAAAAAGTGGGCTCAATCCACTACTAGCATAGTGTACCCAACAAAGTGGGCAGTGAGTATAAAGGGTATAAAAAGTTTATTAAACAGGGTAACAGGGTGGCTCAGGGCATGAGCAGGCAACCATCTATGCCATGTGGCGATGCGGTCGGCGCAGGTTCGAGTCCCGGCCTGTTGCTCTTTACCATGTGTCTCCCCCATTTCTCCTCTCTCTCCACTGCAAAAAACTGTCAATAAAGCCAAAAAAAAAAATCCCTGACAACACCTGTCCATAAACAGAACAAAGAGGTAAAAGAAAGCCACAGATTTTCTCCTGTTTGTTGACAGAAGGCCACACAGGCAACTTTCACTTTGCATATTGAGCTTTATATCACTCACTTTGCTCTCCAATCTCACATCAATTACACACTGTAATCTCTATGAAGTACAGCTGAAGCCGGTAGTTCACAATAGAGTAACCAGACCCAGCAGTAATGAGGTGTACAAAGCAGTAACAAAGGCGCTACAGTTGTGTCTGTTGCTTTCAGCTGTTTGCAGGAGTTTTTGTTCTGAATGAATTAAACACCTGCCACTTCAAATGTGCATCTCCAAAGCCCATTTATGCATTAACACACCTTTAAGCATATGGCATAACAGCTGTGTTACTTAATTATTCATGATGAATTACCCCAAACATTGAGAGAGCAAATGACTTTTCTTCACCTCACACAGGTGAGCTGTCACACCAGTGCACAACTGTGGATGTCTTGCTTTTGGCTGCACTTTGCCCCCTCAAATACACGGCAGGATCATTCCTCCTGGGGCCCATTTAAAGGGTGATTGCCTCAATTATCAAGTTTTCTTGCTAATTGAATACTTGGAAAGTTCTGAGTCTTCTTTTGGCTGCACCTTATGTAATTAGGAGATTTGCTTTTCTTAGTATTGCCTACGTCAACCAGCAGCCATCCTTGACATTAACGAGTCTCTTAACAAGTTAAATGTTTATGAGCAAGTTCCTCTGAGAAGTTTCCAAACCTGCCAACCCCTCGTGACTCAGCGTGTCTTTGAGCAGAATGCTGACTGCCCCCCATGAATGATGCAGCATTTCAAAACCCCCCAGCATACAACAGCAGGAGGACAAAAGAAAAAGAATAGAGTCCTCAAGAGACAGAGATGAGCACGAGAAATACATAATTCATCTTTGAAAAGCTGTTTTTGAGCCTCGAGCATGGCAGCAAGCCAGGTTTTCTGGGCATTCAATTCATAATTCGGATCCCTGCGAATTTAATTGCCCTTCAGCTGAATAAGAGGGCACATCAGGGTGCATTTGACATTCAATTTTTTAAAAAAACAGCACAGCTCAGTGGCCGTGCGTGCTCAGTGTAAATATTCGCATGCTTGTGCGGTGATGATACAAGGCTAGTGTACTGTACCTGCTGTGAGATGGCGTATCCAATGACAGTGTCTCCCTGAGGGACGTTCCAGGTCACCATGGCCGAGTGTGCCCTCAGCTGGGTCACCGATACATTCACCGGGGCTGCTGGCACAGCTGTTAACACACACACACACACACACACACACACACACACACACACACACACACACACACACACACACACACACACACACACATACACACACACATTATATTATTTGTTAGGGACAGTCAGTGAAGGCAAGGGGACATGCAAATAATGTTTATCTCATTGTGAACTATGGGCTCCAGCCCTCTTCTCCTTTTGTAAGATTTATCTGGGGGCTTTTTGCCTTTATTTGATCGAGATAGTGGAGCCAAACAGCAAAAGTGGGGGGAGAGCATGTGGGAAAGGGCCCTAATCAAACCAAGGAGGGCCTAAGTCTTTGCTACATGCAACACAGAAGCACCCAGCTGCACCAGATATTTTTGTCATTGTCTTCTAAATCCATCAGTGTGATGCATTAAACTTTTCTTTCAAAAAAGGAAGCATGTCCACATACTCGACCTAATTTCCTGTTTCACAAAATTATTTCAAATCTGTCGCAAAGTAAAACTCAAGCTCAGCTTTAAATTCAAATATCAATATCTCTGCATCTACAAAGTGTTAAAAAAGCTTTCAAGTCTTTATCTCTCTCAGGCAAATCAGTCCATTAAAGATGGATATACTCGTATGAATAATGCACTCCAGTCTCATGGCCTTTCCTAAAGACCATTTTTCCATTTATTCATACAGAAATACAATTTGGAAATGGAACACAACCTGTACATTTGCAGAATTATGAGTTAAATGTCCCTTAACTATAAAATAGCATTATTGGGATAATAATTTTATGTACTTGGAAAAAAGTTTTGGTCATCATTTGATGCAGTGGTTCCCAACGTGAGGATCAGGACCCCCTCCAGTGGATCAAACAACAAATTTGAGTGGTCCATGGATGCATCCTAACAGCAGAAAATGTGTATTTGTTTTTCAGATAAATTCTGCCAATTGTTTGCAGTCCCTTCATTATAGGAAGGCCAAATGCTAATTTAGTGGTAATTGGATAAGTGGTTAAAATTTGAAAAATGGATGCATGGATAATTTGTAAGGTACAGCACAGGAAAGCACTGAGAGCTGCACAGGCTGTCCACATATGCATATATGGCTTATTTCCAACACCAGTCCCTTGTTGGACGTTGATGGATAAAACATACCAAACAGAAGTTTTTGATGTCAAAAGCAGAGTCGTGTAAAGATGAAAGTTTCAAGTCTCTTCTCTCTAAAAAGAACATGGCAGCACAGCTTAGGTTTGCAAAGCTGCATCTGAACAAACCACTTCTGGGACAATATTGTTTGGACAGATGAGACCAAAGTGGAGATGTTTGTCCATAATGCATAAAAGACCAAACACAGCATATCGGCACAAACACCTCATACCAACTGTCAGCACGGGGGTGGAGGGATGATGATTTGGGCTTGTTTTGCACCCACAGGATCTGGGCACCTTGCTGTCATTGAGTCGAACATGAACTCCTCTGTATACCAAATTATTCAAGACTCAAATGTGAGGCCATCTGTCTGACAGCTAAAGCTTGAACCAAACTGGGTCATGCAACAGGATGATGATCCCAAGCACAGCACCAAATCTACAACAGAATAGCTGAAAAAGAAAAGAATCAAAGTGCTGCAATGACCCAGTGAAAGTTCAGACCTCAAACTGATTGAAATGCCGTGGTGGGACCTTAAGAGAGCTGTGCATAAAGGAATGACTGCAAACCTCAATGAACTGAATCAACATTGCAAAGAAGAGTGGGCCAAATACAAACTGATAAAAGTCCCACAGAATGTGACGACTTCAAGTTATTGCTGCTAAAGGTGGTTCTGCAAGCTACTGAGTCGTGGGGCGTACTTAGGTTTCCACATGACTGCAGGGAGTCTTGTGAGAAATTCTGCCTGTTTTTACTCTTCAAATTTGTCTTATATCTTGTTCAATAACAGGAAAGGATAGTGGCTGTCAGGTGCCTGAAGTAAAGCTACAGTTCATGTTAGGCTTGGAAGGATGATCAGAGTGTGATTTTAGATGTGGGAGGGCTGTGGCAAAAGGAAATGGCTGGCATAAACTAAACGAACAGGTTATTTCCAAATGTTAGATATCCTGGCAGGTGGATTTTGTATCTTTTGGACCGAGTCAGATTAACAGTTACACTATCATCAAAGTGCTACCTGTCATCTGTCTCTCAAACCTGTCCTCTAACTCTCAGCAAGAATATCGACATTTCCTAAAATATCAGACGTCTCATTTACTGGTTTCGTGGTTTGTTTTGTGTTTTGTTTTTGTACCTGAATGATGAAAAACTCAAAGACACGAAAGTAAAATGATCAAAAGTGTTTCTAACTCATTAACTTGAACCTCAAAACATGGGGTGATATTTCCTTTAAGACCATCTCTTAGCCTTTCCAAGATGTTATTAAGATGATTTTGACCCCCAAATCACCTTCTCCTAAACCAAACCAAATAGCTTTTCTTTTCATTAAACTAACCAAACAGTGACTGAAAGGCTCTCTTCATCATGTGCTTCCTTCAGTGTCCTTGAGTAAGACCTCTCCTCCCGCACTGTGATTCAGACTGAAGTATCAACTAAATGGCTGAAATGTAAATGTATGATCACACCCACACACATACTGTACTTAGAGGCTTGAACGATTCTCTGGGGGCCAGTTAAAACTGATGGGAAATCTGAAGCAATCTCAAAAGGAAGTGTTTGATAATTTTTTTCCTTTTCTTATGTCGCTAAATCATCAGGAAACATTGTGACCTTCACTGAGAGTGGGAGAAGGAGAAAGTAGAGTATAAATGGAAGTTTATAAAGTGATATTTGGATTTAATGGAGAAAACAGAAATGGAAAAATGGGAAATGAAAATATATGGTTATATTAACAGAAAGAGGCCAGTAAAAGGACAAAGCTTTTACACAGAAGGTACACAACTGGAAAAAGAGAAAAGAAGCAAAGAGTCAGAGTCAGCCTGTCACAAAAAAACATCATTTGTTACCATTTCTTGATATAAAACTAAAAAAATCCCAAACATAACACAGCTCGACAGACATGAAATAGTATTTTTGCACCAATAACATGATTCTGAAAGAGCTGTTGGCTGAAAACTTATCTCAACATATCTCAGCAGTATGCAGTGTGTCCTTAAAAATGTGAGAAACTGGACAACTGGAGGACAAAAGAAGAAGTGACAGGCCTAAAAAACAGTCAACAGCAGATGAAGAGTATCTGAAAGTCATGTCCTTGAGAAACAGCAAAACAATCCAGCAGAGGCCTGACACGGGACCTGAGAGATGCATCTGGACCTTCAGCTGATCCATCTACTGTTCACTGAAGCCTCAACAGAGATGGTCTCAGTGGAAGGGTGGCTGTCAGGAGGCCATTCTTACGGAAGGGAAACAGGGAGAAAAGGCTGAGGTATGCCACATTACACAAGAACTGGACTAAAAATCAGTGGCAACAGGTCTGATGGAGGGATGAATCCAAATCATCATCAGCATGTACAGAGGAGGTCAGGAGAGAGGTACAACACTGAGTGTCTACAGCCATCCGTAAAACAGGGTGGAGGCTCTGTCATGGTTTGGAGCTGCATTTCAGTCAATGGTGTTGGAGATCTTGTTAACATTGATGGAATTATGAACGCAGAAACACATCAGATTTTGATCTACCATGAAATACCATGTAGAAACCATCTGATTGGCAACAGCTTCATTTTTCAGCATGACAATGATCCCAAACACACTGCCAATGCAGTAAAATCATACCTGGATAGAAAAACACACAGTGGAACACCATCAGTCATGGATCGGCCTCCCCAGAGCCCGGACCTCAACATTATTGAAGCAGTGTGGGATCATCCTGACAGAGAACAGAACAAAAGGCAGAAACATCCAAAGAAGAGCTTTGAATGTCCTTCAAGAAGCCTGGAGAACTATTCCTGAAGACTGCTTAAAGAAATGAGAAGAAAGCTGCCTCAGAGAGTTCAGACTGTGCTGAAGGATAAAGGTGGTCACACCAAGTACTGACTTTCAAGCTTGTTACAAGAAATGAGGGGTGGCTTTTGAACAGTGCTGTACACACTAAAAAAAAAAAAAAGACAAAATGCAACACAAAGATAGAAAACAAGATGAAAGGAGGTAGAAAAGAAGTCCAAAAAGGAGAGTGCATAAGCTAAAACCACCAAAAACTGAAAAAAGTGAAAGAAATAAAAAAGACTAAAACAATATCTAGAGACAGAAAACGGCAGGAAACCCGGACAGTAAAAGCAAGAAGAGTCCTGAATAAATCAGAGAAAATTTGAAAGAAAGAGACGTAAAGACCATTCCCAGCACAATGAAAGGAAAAGACAGATGAGCAGGCATCCCAACTTTCATCTTACTGATGGTAAAACATCTAATGGACTCAATAACTATTTCAAAAACCATTGATGATTCTAGTCCACCCACTCCAGCTCCTCCTCCTTTACTGCAGGACAGGAATAGCACTCCTCATTTCTCTCCAGTTTTCTCGGCCCCAGAAAGCAATTAATAAGCACCCACTGGAAGAGTGTGGGTCCTTGTGTGTGTGTATGTGTGTGTGTTTGTGCTTTTGAACAGACACAGAGGGAAAAGGAGCCTGCAGAGCAGCCAATTAGGACATTAGGCTAAAAAAAAAAAAGAAAAAGGGGGCATTAAAATGCGGAGATTTGCATTACACAGCATTAACTCAAATTTCAGCAGATTTTTTTTTCTTCTGAATTTGTGCTTCGGCTTAAACTGGCAGGAGCTGATTGTGTCGCAAAGTTTACAGTCAGGGGTTTGGACAGCAGGAGCAGAGTGAAGCCCAGGACTTCTCTGCTCCACAGCAGTTTCATGGTGAAGGAGAATGGATGAATAAAGTAAGAGTTCTCAGCCGGTGTCCTCAGCAAACATCTGTGGCTCAGAGATCTTCTGCAGAACTGCTGCTCTCTGCCTCTTTCTCTGTTTCCTGTCTTTTAGTGTCATATGGGCATCGAAGGCCATAGAAGGAGTAGTTTCATAGTAAGAACAGCCTCAAGCAAACTATCATTTATGACCTCATTATATTTTATACTTTTTTCTTTTTTTTACATAGCTCTATTTGCACCCATCATACCTGTACTGTTTCTACAAGCCTGGATAAATAGGGAGGGGTTGTTGCTGGCTCACAGGGTGCTGGTGGAAACTGTGTTGTTGTTGGCCAAAGATAAGCGAAGAGGAGGAGTGGAAGGTGTGTTTGGAGGCACTGACAGAGAAGAAAAGCTAGGTTTAATATGGAGCTTTCAGGCAGGAGGAAAGAGGAGGACCACTTCAGTTAACTTCAGATCTGCTTTAATTCTTCATGCCACAGATTCAACAAGGTGATGGAAACATTCCTCAGAGATTTTGGTCCATGTTGACATGACAGCTTCACACATTTGCTGCAGATTTGTCAGCTGCACATCCACGATGCGAATCTCCCGTTCCACCACATCCCAAAGCTGCTCTATTAGATTGAGAGCTGGTGACTGTGAGTACAGCGGACTCACTGTCATGTTCAAGAAACCAGTTTGAGATGATTTGAGTTTTGTGACGTGGTGCATTATCCTGCTGGAAGCAGCCATCAGAAGATGGGTACACTGTGGTCATAAAGAGATGGACATGGTCAGCAGCAATACTCAGGTAGGCTGTGGTGTTTAAATGATGGTCAGTTGGTACTAAGAGGCCCAAAGTGTGCCAAGAAAACATTCCTCACAACATTACACCAGCAGCAGCCTGAATGGAGGGATGGATCCATGCTTTCATGTTTTTCACACCAAATTTTGACCCTACCATCTGAAGCAAAGAGACTCATCAGACCAGGCAACATTTTCCAGTTCTCTGTTGTCCAATTCTGGTGAGCCCGTGTGAACTGTAGCCTCAGTTTCCTGTTCTTAGCAGACAGGAGTGATACCCAGTGTGGTCTTCTGCTGCTGTAGCCCGAGGTGGGCAGTAACAAAGTGCAAATACTTCATTACCGTACTTAAGTAGATTTGTCAGGAATCTGTACTTTACTTGAGTATTTATTTTTCTGACTACTTTTTACTTTTACTCCCTACATTCTTACACAAATATCTGTACATTCTTACATTTTCAAAACAAGCTCGTTACTTTAGGTTTAACACGTGAGAAACGTTTGCATTTCTGGTCAGTGCGGGAGCCGGATCCTGACTGTGAGCGGTTTTTTTTTCTTGGAAGTTGGAGCAACAGTGTGGGTGGGAGGGAACAGACACCCCACGCGGTAGAGGGAGAGGCTCCTGCAAAGCTCACACGGACCCCGGAAAGAGCTAGAGGAAGTTGCACTTTACATAGAGGCTACATGCCGGAACGGTGAGGAAAATAAGTGACGGAAAACGTAAAAGTGTCTGCAGTTTGTCACCCAGTGTGTCTGCTAGCTAAAAGAACAGCTGCTGCATTTCCAGGGAGAGAAAAGAATGAGCGATAACTTCACTCAGATGGAGAAAGATGTAAGAAAGAGGTAGAAACATTCTCCAAAGAGCTACTTTTACTTTCTTACTTTAAGTAGATTTCAGAGCCTGTACTTTTTAACTTTTATTTAAGTAAAGAAGTTGAACCAGTACTTCAACGTTTACCAGAGTAGTTTTTAACACAATTACTTCTACTTCTACTTAAGTACAGAATGTCGGTACTTTGGCCACCTCTGGCTGTAGCCCATCTGCTTCAACGTTTGATGTGCTGTTTGTTCTAAACACTTTCAGCATACCTTGGTTGTAATGAGCGGTTATTGGAGTTATTGTTGCTGGCATATTAGCTCCAAGCCGTCTGGCTATTCTTCTCTGACCTGTGACATAAACAAGGCATTTTCATCCAGAGAACTGCCACTGACTGGATACTTTTTCTGTATTCAGACCTTCCTCTGTAAACCCCAGAGATGGCTGTGTGGGAAGATCCAAACAGATCAGCAGTTTATGAAATACTCAGACCAACAACTATGCCCTGAATCAAAGTCAATTAAAATCCCCTTTCTTCCCTATTCTTATGCTCAGTTTGAACTTCAGCAGGTCACCTTGACCATGTCTGCATGCCTAAATGCCTGGAGGTACTGCCATGTGATTGGCTGATTGAATTGACCGGTGTAGTTCACAGAAAAAGTTTGTTCACCAACATAAGCAGCGTGCCCTCTTTTAGAATGACACTAAACAGCAGTATAAACTCACTGCAGTGCTTCAGCTTTAGCTTCCTGAATATAAAACTGCCTTATATTAATTATTTTTGAGATGTTTCTTCTTAGTACTGGGCTGGACAGAGGTGGTCTGCAGGCCGTTTCTGGTCCAGGAACCATATTTTGCCCATATCTACACATAAACTGACTTTATTAGATATTCAAAAAAATGTTCTAGTCACTTTACAACATAAACATCAGAAGTGTCTGCAACGTCCAGCTTCATGCTGAATCTGGGTACTTTTTTTGTTCTTTTTTTTTTTAATTAAACCATATTAACTTTAAACCGTACATGTTGTTTATGCTGGTGTCCCATTGTTCCCTGGACAGTCTTCTCCTCTCTGCCATCATCGCGCTCAGCAGGGGGCTGCGATATTGGCTGCTCAGAGGAGGCAAAACTATCTAATGAGGGCTGTAGTTTTCTCCATACAAAGGTCATGTTTTGAAAAATCCTGTTGATATATTTATTTATTTTCTTCAAATGACATTTGAGGCCCATTCTGTGTTACACTGGACTAAAAAATAACAACATATTCGACACAAATGGATATTTTTCTTGGTAACAGGTTTTCAACATCATATTCAGTAATAATTGCCAGACTTCTCTTCTTTTGCCATTTTTTTTTGTGCCCAGTTGTCTTGAAGAAGTGTTCATAATGCAAAACCTGGAGGGGGGGTGGGGTTTCTTCAGGTGGTACAGTATCCCTTACCCAAACTATTGAGCTACAGCTATAGAAGGCGGGGCATAGATTACCACAGATTAAATATGACCATAATCAGGTTGGTTAATCAGCCTGTTTTGTTTGTGAAAACTCCCAAATTTCCCGCCACTCTATTGCTGAACAGTAATGGAGTTTTTGTGATTTTGTCCCTGCACGCCAACACAATCGATTTAGACTGAAGCAATCAAAATGTGATTCGAGCTTTGATGGCACAGGAAACACAGCAATTCAAAAGCAATGGGACAATTGCCTGACTTCTGCGATCACCCACTTTAGTTCTTTACAGCCTTTCAAGTTGCACAGGTTCACAGTGCTGTTCTCTTTCCTGATGATACACTCCTCATTTCAGTGCCACCTCGCCTGGAGGAGTGACAACCAAAACAAAAATGACAGTCCTGACTCTCCTTTTTTGTAAGACAACTACAAAGAACAGCTCATTTCCAGGCTGGCAGAGGTGCCACCGATCGGACCAACTCTCCAAATACTTGGTGACAGACTGAAAAGAAGTTCAGGCTCATTCCAAACCGAAGGCATCCGACGGGGCTCTGTGGAGCACGACTGTGAATGTCAAGCTCTATCTCAGGCTAACAAGCTAACCACAGCTCATTATGCGAGCCAGCCTTACCCCACTCCCTGCAGGACATGTAGGCCTGTCTGCCAAGACTGCTTCGTGGTGGTTAAAGAGAAAATCCACAAAAGTGTCTGTAGCATGGGACAAAACAATCATCAATCTGTGATAAGGCAGAATCATGCTCTTTCTGTCTGCCTTGTCTGGTTCCATTTGTGACTTCTTACATTTCCCAGGTTGCCCTTTGACAGCTGACAGGGAAGGATTATAAATCCGTGGCATCCATCATGTGTAGGTGGAGTGAATGAAAGCATGGCAAGAAGCACACGTAGGTGGGAGTCTTTTTCAGTTGAGAAAAAGCAGCATTTTACTCAGCCTGTCCTGTGGCTGCAGTGAATTCTGGTCTATTTCCTGATACTGTGGGCGTTGGAGTTGGCCAGTGTTCTCATTTTCTGACAAGTTCCTCCCTCTATGATTACTGGAGACTGTTTGTGGATGCAGAAAGTAGCTGTTGCTCTTTAAATTTGAGGACCTGAATTTAAACCAGATGTTTATCGTCTCTTTTTTTTGACGCATTTATGCAAACACCAAAAGATTACAGCTAAACATAGCTGCAGATATTTTTCTCTCAATGAACCACAACAGCATATGATTTTCTTCAGATGAGATGCAAATTTTAGGAGGTGGGTTGATAGCAGCAACATCAATGGGAATTTGCTGCAGGTGATGCAAACTGGGGCAAACACACATTCACATCATTTGAAAACGTTTCAACTTGGGCAAAAATATGTATTCTTATCCAGGAGTTCTAAGAAACAAGAAGAAAACTAAAGGGACTTGAAGGAAAAAATCTTCTTCTGAGATCATTGACAGGTTCAGTATGAGATGTGCACCACTAAAACTAGACCCTGGTGGAAGAGTTCAATATCACACATTACATGTGTCATTTTTTTGGTACTTTTTTGTACTTAATTCCCATCCAAAGCTGGGTACAGTAGTAGGCTTAAATAGCTCAGTCCATAGGACCACTCTTTACACAACACAACTGACCAACCACTGCATGAAGGACTGAACATTTTGGTGATTCCCATGTTGAAAAAGGTGGTGATGGTGGTGGTGGTGGTGGGTTCCAGAGTTATTCTACCATCAGAGCATCCTGTCAGGCTCTGTGGAGTATGACCATGAATGTCAAGCTCTATCTCAGGCTAACAAGCTAACCACAGCTCATTATGCAAGCCAGCCTTCCCCCACTCCCTGCAGCACATGCAGGCCTGTCTCCCAAGACTGCTTTGGAGTCATTAAAGGAAAAATCCACAAAGCTTCTCTGTCAGTGTCAGACTGCTTATTTCACATGGAGGATGGCTGATTCAGATTCTTGCAGCAGAGGAATTCAACTGAAAATCAGCACAGATTTCTGACCATAACCATTTCCAAACTAAACTTTGTGTACCAAAAAGTTTATGATGAACACATGTAGCATTCAAAATCTTGAAGACAATTTATACATCTCAGAAAACGGGAACAAGACCTATAATGCTGCGAAAAAGTAATTGCCCCCTCTTGTCAAGTCATGAATTAACTGTAATTGACCACATTTTTTGGAAAGATGAGTTCAATTTCACACAGGTCACACCCAGGCCTGATTACTACCAGACATGTTGACTCATGAAATCACTTAAATATAACGTGTCTGACAACGTGAAGCAGGCTAAAAGATCTCAAAAAGCAACACATCATGTCACGATCTAAAGAAGCAGCTGAGAAACCAAGTCACTGACATCTATCAGTTCTATAAGAGTTTCAAAGCCATTTCTAAGGCTTTGGGACTCCGGTGAACCACATTAAGAGCCGTTATCCACACATGGAGAAAACTTGGAACAGTAGTGAACCTTCCCAGGAGCGTCCAACCTACTCCAAGAGCCCACTGACAATACAACCAAGAGGTCACAGAAGAACCCAGACCAACATCTAAAGAACTGCAGGCCTCACTTGCCTCAGTTAAGGTCAGAGTTCATGATTCAACAATAAGAAAGAGACTGGACAAAAATGGCATCCATGGGAGAGCTCCAAGGAGAAACCACTGCTGACCAAAAGGAACACAGAGACTTGTCTCACTTGTGCTAAAAAAAATATCATGATGATCCCTGAGACTTTTTGGAAAATATTCTGTGGACTGACGAGACAAAAGCAAAACTCTTTGGAAAGTTTGAGTCCCATTACATCTGCCATAAAACTAAAACAGCATTTCATAAAAATAAAAAAAACATCACACCAACAGTCAAACATGGTGGTGGTAGTGTGATGGTCTGGGGCTGCTTTGCTGCTTCAGGATGACTTGCTGTAACTGATGGAACCATGAATTCTGCTCTCTACCAGAAAATCCTGAAGGAGGATGTCCGACCATATGTGCACACACAGTGCATCTGGACATCATGGTAGATGAGGACTTTAACTAGACAGTATTTAGGCATTCATAAAGAAACATATGTTCACATAGTTAAAATCTGCAGTGAAGGCACATCCTCCCCCTCACACCCTCCACAGAAAACGCATGTTTCCTTGTCTCTGCCAGTGACAGCCAAGATCCCCCCCCCAAACTCCCATCACGCTACAGCTGCTAAATCCCAACCGCTTTCATCTGCCAGCGCTGCAATGGAGTGCTCACACACTGAATAGACTACTGCAATTACATTATACACAGTAGAAAAGAAGAGATGAGAGGGGAGGCTTGGATGGAGTCAGGAAGACAGAGGAAAAAAGATAGAGATGAAAGAGAGGTGGATGAAAGACGACAGGAATATGACAGAGCAAGAAATGAATGAGTCAGGATGGGGAAAAAGAGAGAGATTGGAGACCGAGAAGAAAGAGCAATTATCCTGGGCAGATATCAAGAGATGGCAGCGGTGGGGTTTTCAATCCTTGGGTTTGGAGAGAAAAGACGGACGAAGGGGAAAGTGAGATGGATGGATGGAGGGGGGAGAAGAAAGATCAATGTGCAGAAAAAAATGGAGAGAGGGTGGAGGGACGGTGGGGGAGAAGTAGTATATGGATATTGATTAAATGATGAAATACAGCAGTGATCAGGTAGATGTTACAGAGCGTGTGCATGTGCGCGTGCACACACACACACACACACGCACGTCCTTGTTTGTCCTTCATGTTTTAGTCTGGTTTGTCTGAATTACATATTTATGTCCATTCAATTTTAATTTCTGGAATATTTTAGGACACATTTCACTGCTTTTAAAAGTCTGTAAGCATTTTAATAATTAATAATTAATAAATAATTTTAATGGCAGAATTTTGGTTTGTTCTCTAAGACAATACATACACAGGCAACAGGCATTAATCTACACTGACTTAACAAAAATGCTGACTTTACTTGACTCCTCTTATTTAAAAACACCCCTAAAGTGGGGACATTTGAGAGAAAAAGAGCTAAAACAGCAGTAAGTTTATTAAGGGCTAAATTTAAGTCTAAGCTTAATGGATAATTTAAAATAAATAAATTGTTACTGTATAGACAACTTTGTATTTTTAATTTTGTATTTTTATGTTTCTTGCTTATGAAAGGTGTCATCTATCCATAAATTATAAGACGCATGATCGGGATTTGTTTAGCATGTTAGCGCACGACCACAATAAATCCTTAGACTGCTTCTTCTGGTCACCTATAATATTTCAGTTTACACAAAACAACATTTTTCTACACAAAATTCAGAGTTTCAAAATGAGCTATTAAATAAAAGAGAGGAATGCTTGTCGCTGATTATGAAACATTTTATTCTCCATCCATCCATCCATCCATCCATCCATCCTCTTCCACTCATCTGAAGTTGGGTTGCAGTGGCAGTAGGGTGCATAGTTTTCACCAGCAACAGTTCCTCCTGCGTGGAGGTCCTGAGGTGTTCCTGGGCCAGATGAGAAATGCAACCCCTCCAGTGAGTTCTGGGTCTACCCCGGGAGTCTCCTCATATTTGGACGTGCCCAAAAATCCTCAAAAAGAGAGGTGACCTGGGGGAGCCTCAAATGACAACTAGCAACCAATCATAAGCAACAAAGGGATGCACAACGAGCAAATCACTTCCTGTGGACACCTCTTTATCTTCTAGTCAACAGCCAATTTTTGGGGTCTTCCAATCTGGCCAGGGTATCCAGACAGTGGTGGATACTGGTCCTACGGTCAAGCAAGGGTCATTATGATTCATTATTTTTGTTGGTTCTTTGTGTTTGATGAAGTACAGTAATGAAAGTGCCATTACTTAGAATATGTTCTGTAAAAAGGGTGGCTGTTTTGGTGTCATCTTTTTATAGTACGTTTTTGGCACCACGGAGAAAATGCACAGCTTTTTCCCTCTACTGAGTTTCATAAATGAACATTTTTTAACTGTTATTACGATGACATTTACTGTAACAGTTAAAGCACTCAGATGGTGTCTATTGTCAGCAAAAAAAAAGAAAAGAAAAAGGCAGCCTGTTCTCATTCCTGAGGTGTCAAATACCTTCTTTTGACAAAGCTGATTTGTCTGGCATCTCACTTTTTGCACACAGTGCCTTCTGTGCCAGCAGCAGCATGTCTGACCAGCTAAAGGCTGAGAGCAACCAGGTTTTGTGGCATGTTGCTCTAAGTTCTTTTCAAAGCAATTCATTTCTTTTCAAAGGAATTCATAAATTTCAAAAACCTTTGGTGTACACCTCCAAATGCATAATAATAACCCTCTCACTGCAAAGGAGGGCGTTCTGTTCACGCTCAGAGTTTTGAAAACATTAATCCTAATCTGGGTTTTAACACAAAACTAAAACGATAATTTGACGAAGACGTGAAGTTCAGCCTGGATGTGCTCGCTCTGGAGGATTTCCCTTATCTTCCCATCTTTATTTGATCCTCTGAAGTTCAGAAAAAAAACAAAAAAACACACCCACTCCGTGGTGTGATCTCTCCACATACAGTAGTGCTCTATCCATGTGTACTAGCAGATGGACCGAAGCCAAGTCCACCAAAAACGCATTTTATTGTCAGCCTCCGGCCCCACGTTTCTCTGCAGCAGCACGAGATGAGAACAAAAACAAGGCCGGAGACAGCAGCTGTTTGCCTCCGCTCCTCCTGGAGTACTGTACTCTGCGACGCGCGACTCGAGCCGGACAGCCGGCTGTAAATCACAGCGAAGAAACAGTTTGACGATTGACTCAGACAACCTAATCTCACTAATGGCTCCCTACCACTCTCTGAGATGGATGGATGTGTGTGTCTGCATGTGTGTGTGTGTGTGCAGGCAAGCTCTAATATAGTAACATCTTCTCCATACTGATTAAATATACAGTATGAGTGCATTATGAGACATTGTTCCCCTCACTCCTCTTACATAAGACCAAGACAGAATGAAACTTGTTGCTTCACTTTGTGGTTGTTGTGTCTTCTGTCCCTGGCTGTATTTGAGGTCATTTTGTGTTGCTTTATATGTTGCTAGGAAAATAGGAAATAGTTGCAGCAATTTATCGGAATGTGCAAGCATACATAGAAGTACACCATGTAAGGAAAAAACTGATTTTGGACGTTGTCAACTGTTTCTATGTCGCTTTCTTTCGAGCTTTCTCTGATTTCTTTAGAATTCTTCGTGCTTTTGCTTTCAGGTTTTCCTGCCAGTTTTCTGTCTCAGATGTTGTTTTTGTTCCATATTTTTATTTCTTTCACAATTTTTTTCAGCTCTCTGTAGTTTTGGCTTATGTATTCTCTTTTGTGGACTTTTTCTACCTCCTTTCATCTTGTTTTCTGTCGTATTGCATTTTGTCTGTTTTTTTTAGTATACAGTACAGTGCAAAAGCCACAAATGTGAAGTAGGTGCAGTGTTTTATTGAAATGTGCAAACATACATGGAAATACAGTGTAGAAGGCAAAAATAGAGTTTGTACAGTTCTAATGAACTTGAAAGTCAATATTTGGTGTGACCACCTTTATCCTTCAGCACAGTCTGAACTCTCTGAGGCAGCTTTCTTCTCATTTCTTTAAGCAGTCTTCAGGAATAGTTCTCCAGGCTTCTTGAAGGACATTCAAAGCTCTTCTTTGGATGTTTCTGCCTTTTGTTCTGTTCTCTGTCAGGATGATCCCACACTACTTCAATAATGTTGAGGTCCGGGCTCTGGGGAGGCCGATCCATGATCCACTGATGGTGTTCCACTGTGTGTTTTTCTATCCAGGTATACTTTTACTGCACTGGTAGTGTGTTTGGGATCATTGTCATGCTGAAAAATGAAGCTGTTGCCAATCAGACGCTTTCCAGATGGTGGATCAAAGTCTTATGGTACTTTTCTGTGTTCATAATTCCATCAATTTTGACAAGATCTCCAGCACCACTGACTGAAATGCAGCCCCAAACCATGACAGAGCCTCCACCCTGTTTTACAGTTAAATGTGGATTCATCACTCCATCAGACCTGTTGCCACAGTTCTTGTGTAATCTGGCATACTTCAGCCTTTTCTCGTTGTTTCCCTTCCTTAAAAACGGTTTCTATGCATTATTTTCCACTTGTTTTGTGTTATTCAAACAAACTGTCTGTATTGCTTTCACACTCTCTTTTGTGCAGATTTCTTTCCTTTTGTTTGCGTCTACTTGTTATAATTTATTGTTCTGTTTTTGCTATTTTTGTGACTATTTTGTATTTATGTCCATATTTGTTATGGCTTCAGTTTATTCGGCATCGCTTTATCATGATTTTTGCCACTATTTGTGTTCATTTTTGTGTTACCTTTCAATGTGTTTGCTACGAGGACATTCCTCTGCTGGTGAACATTTTGGGGTTATTTTTGGTTGCTTGTTTTGTGTCTCTGGAGACACACAATGTTTGTGACTGTTTGTGGTGATTTTGAGTTTTCTATTTACACTGTGCATTTGGGGACTATTGGTGCTGCTTTCCATTCTTTTTTGTTCCTCTTTGTATACATCTCACAGCTCTTTCCGGTCCTTTTGCATTTTCTGTTGCATTCTCTTTTTTTGTGGTCATTTTGTGTCTCTTTCCATTCATTGTTTGCTCTCTGTTCTTTTCTTCTGGCATTATTTTCCTGTTTTTGTTACTTTTGCATTGTGTCCTTTGGGCAATTTTTCTATTTTTACACAATTTTTTCTCTTTCCATTTGTTTTTGTGTCTTTGTGACTATTTTGTTTTGAGGTGCTGTTGTATGGGGTGTATGCACTGATATGCTGATATATACATATATGTATTTTTAGCTTTCCCTCTGTCTCTTTGTCAGTGTCACACCTATATTTTATTTTCCTATCTCTGTGATGATTTTGCACTTATCTGTTAGACTTTGTCACTATTTGTATTTATTCACTGGATGTGCTTTGGTGTTTAGGCGCTCTACTTTCAGCATGTTTGGTGTCTTATTGTAACCATTTTGTGTGTCTTTCTGATCATTTTGTGACTATGAAAGCAGACGTGAACCCTGGCGGCTGGCACTGAGCATTGGTCTAGATGCCCCTTACCATTTAAGCCCTTAGACACGTGCCCAACAGGCCTGCTGGGAATCCTTTCATAAGAATGGTGATTTACAGTCACCTGTTGCTTAATCAGATACACCATGCTTGTGATAGTTTTGTGCTGTGTGAGCTTTCTAACATGAAATGATGGACGTAGTCAGCAACAGTAATCAAGAAAGCCGTGGTTTTAAATGATACTCCATTGGTAATAAGCCCCCTCCCCCCCTCAAAAAAAGGCAGGGTGGATCCATGCTTTCATGAGGTTTACACCAAATTCTGACCCCAGCATCCAAATGTCTCATCAGACCAGGCAGTGTTTTTTTTTTTTTCAGTCTTCTGTTGTCCATTTTTGGTGAGCCTATGCTAACTGTAGCCTCAGTCTCCTGTTTTCTGACAGAAGTGGCACCCGGTGTGGTCTTTTGCTGCTCTTGAGATGCTCTTCTGCATACCTTGCTTGTAACGAGTGGTTATTTGAGTAACGGTTGCCTTCATATCAGCTCCAAGCAGTCGGACCATTCTCCACCGACATCTGGCATCATCAAGGTTTTCGCCCAGAGAACTGCCGCACACTGGATATTTTCGTTTTTTTCTAATCCTTCTCTGTAAACCATAGAGATGGTTGTGTGGGGAAATCCCAGCAGATCAGCAGTTTCTGAAATACTCATGGCACCAACAACCATGCCACATTTAAAGTCTCTTAAATCACCTTTCTTCCCCATTCTGATGCTCAGTTTGAACTTCCACAGGTCATTTAATGCCTAAATGCACTAAGTTGCTGCCATGTGATTGGCTGATTAGATATTGGCATTATTGAGCAGTGTACTTAAGAAAGTGGCCAGCTAATGCTAAAATGAGGCACAAGGTAATAAATTGTTGCATCATTTTGCCTGAGTCTTCTAAAATTTGAAAAATCATTTTCTGATTAATGACCACACATCATATAACAGCATCTTTAAACTGGACCCAAACTCTCATTAGTTAGATGAGAATTTTAATTTGCCTTCAGCCGTTCAAGTTGAGTCAGGTCCCACAAGAGCCCTTCAAAATGCACAACCATGGGGCGCCATGGTCAGTGGATGAGCAGGCGCTCATGTATGCCGTGTGGCGGTGCAGGCGGCCTGGGTTTGTGTCCCGACCTGTGGCCATTTACTGCATCTTCCCCATCTCTCTCTCGGCATTCTACACTATCAAATAAAGCTGCAAAAGGCCAAAAAATAAATAAATTAGAAAAAAAATGCCCTTTTGCAGTGATGCTGAAAAACTTACAAATTACAAGTGGAAGGCAGAAAAAGGAGGAGGCACACGGATCATTTAAATCGCCAGGTTGCCATGGAAAAATAATGACAATCAGCACTGAGCTGAGGCAGTTATGTGAGGCTGAGCCGAGCAGAAAGAGAGGCTTCCCTGTTGGAATAAAACAGCACTTTGCTCTGCTCCTTTTAAAATAAACACCTCCTGTGTCTGCAGTTGGTGCATTTTT
This sequence comes from Pterophyllum scalare, assembly GCA_024447675.2. Classification (NCBI taxonomy): domain Eukaryota; kingdom Metazoa; phylum Chordata; class Actinopteri; order Cichliformes; family Cichlidae; genus Pterophyllum; species Pterophyllum scalare. Next base: position 101,217 of record JAMQGT020012199.1, read on the forward strand.
ATGATCCCCCTACGAGCTTAATGTTCAGCTTTCCTCTTTGTTCTCCCTTCCAAAGGCCCGTGTAGAACAGCTTTCGTTTCATTCCCAAGGTTTCCATCGGTGAGCGGCGGGACGCAACAGAGAGAAACACAACTGCAAATAAATCTTGGAAATTCATTCTTGGCTTTGACAGCAAACTGACTAAAGATAATTTCAATGCAGGGTCCAGTTACTGGGGTTTAAACACATCCCGTGTAAGTTGTCAAGATCTTTTTCACATGATAAAGAAGGTTCAAATATAGCAGCTCCTTTACAAAGCATTTATTGGCCTTAAAAAGTTTAGAATGAAGGTCAGAGTTACTGGTGGTGTTACAGTGAACTGCATTATATTGTGTGTCTAATACTCTTTACTCTGTTAGAAACCCTAGCATATAATCACTGCCAATTACAGGTGCAATAACAAACTCCTAGTTGAAATAATGCCAGTCAGAACTGGACACTACGTGTGCACCACACAAAGCAATAAAGTGGCCTCTGCTGCATTTCTCTGCTGTTACAAAGAATTAAATATCACCCTGAAATATTAAAAACCTGAAAAATGTAAGTAGCTTGATCTTGCACATCATTCACTCTTCAGTGAAAAGTGTGCAAACTCTCCATTTCAACATCAAAAATTCATTTAGACTAAACACTCTTTGACCTGTAAACATTCTCAGGTTCCTCAATGAGACTTCATTTGCATGGTAACATATTCTGATTCTGTTCTGTTCTGTTAGGCGTGGCATGTTATTTCAGGGGCTTTTAGTTGCCTGCTCCTAAAGTACCTTAAACAATGCCTCTAAAAATTTGGTAAACTGAAATGAAAAGTAATTTAGCAACTGCAAGGCTAATTTGTGGCCTTAGAGATCTTCACAAAGACATTTCACTGGACTATCTTCATAATCTGTAAGAGGAAGCTGGAAAACGCACTGCAGTGTTGGTTGAAATCTGGGACCCATCAGTCCACGGGAGCAATTCTTCCAAAAGTTGGTAGCTCAGTGTCTGCACGGTTGTATAAGCATGTAGGAGAAGGAAAGCACTGCACAGCAGCTTGCTATCAAGCATTGCTAGGAAGCAGCTGAATGGGTCCCTGCAATGCAAATATGCCCCTACGGACAGGCGTATTTCTCATTTTGTCCACAAGCATGCACAGCCATGCACAGGGAGTCCTTTTAAGTCTGCACCTCGACAGACAGGATTATGGCATTGAGGAAAAGGGATCTGACACTCCCAACTCATCATTTCTCAACATTCCTAAACCTAAACAAATTAGGTTTTACTGCCTAATCCGAACCAGAAATTGAAAGCAAAAATTAAAAATGAGTGAAAAACAAAACAAATAAGCATGTGAAATGCCAAAGTGCAAAGCGACTTCTGTACTGACAAGATACGATGCGCTGTCTCCTGAACCTGCAACTGACAACACCACCACACCTCCAGCCTCCAAGCAGCAGACTTTATAGCTCTCTAAAACGAGACCTTTATCACTCTGTGTCAGAGCAACAACACCAGAGTGCAAACTGCTGAAATCAGAGAGATGCAGCAGGCAGCTGAGAAAACAGCATTTCAGACCAGAATTATAGAAATCTTCTGGGTCGCTGCTCACTGGAAGACTTGTCACATTTTGAAGGGCTTGTCAGGGACAAGGAGTGTGCGGTTTCACGGTCAATCCACCCGTGTACTGTCACATCTAGTTGTGAAACACTACAATGCTCAGCTCGAGGCTGAGTCCATCTTCTATACAATCTATGGCCAGGATGAGAATGCGATGGTGCCATCACATCATAATAACTGTGGGTAAAGTAACTCATTCCAATATAGTCCCCATAGAGCCCAACCAGTACAGGACTTTTATGTATATGGATATCGATACCAATACCAATATTTCCAGAAAATATTCCAATATTTTTTACATTTTCATTCATCAGCTGTTATAAATGCTGATACTAATGAACAAACAAACAAAACAAACAAAAAAAAAAACATGCGTGTTGAGCAAAGGTTCTAGATTTGCACATGTTGGAATTTTAATTTTCTGATTCAGGCTGGCCCGCAGTTTAACGGCAAGTGGGCAAACTCCATCTGTTTCGATATCAACATTTTTTATTTAAGACTCAGACTTCAGCCAGTTAACATCCCTCAGACTGCAACCTGCTTAGAGGTAGGGTTTGGCTAACATCCACCTCTTTTTATGGGATTTTTTGCATGTACAGGGTATGCAAAAGGAAATGCTCAGAAAACAAAAACATAAATGATGATAAAGGATAATGAATTCATTATGTTCCCTGGGTGCAGGTGACGCATTAGGAATCTGGGGAAAAATAGATTCAGTGCATCCCGTCCTAAACACAGATTGTTCTGCTAGGCGACACTCGCTTCTTGTTGAAAGACTACAGTTTAAAATCTCATAAAACATCAAATAAATGTTTTTTACATAATGCTAAATCAGGTGTAATGCCACCTGTTGCTTCAAATTCATGAATTAATCTTTTAAAACAAGATGCTGGCCGTTTCCCGCCTCTGAATGTGATTTATGGTGAAGGAGAAAAATGCTTCATCCTGCGGTCACGGCATGGTTTGTCATGGCTGGAAATCTGCATTTAAAATTAATGAATGGCAAAGAGCAGGATGATGAAGCGTGGTTGATGAGCTCCCGTAAAAACGTGACGTGTGCTTGTGTGTGTGTGTGTGTGTGTGGGGGAGTATAAATACACAGCAGCTCATTGGATAAATCAATATCGAGCCTCATAAGCACAGATTAGCCGCTGCTTGGTATTCAGCCAAAAAGAAGCATGTTAATTTGGTGCAATTTGCCGAGGGCTGCTTTGCATTAAACCTCATGGGAAGGTGCAAAGAGGAGGAATGTGACCAGTGGTCTGGGTGATTTAAGTGCATTCCTGCAACAGCTAATTAAACAGAGCAGAGAAGGAGAGAGAGAGAGAGAGATTGCTTTGAAATTCGAATCCCCTGATAGGCATTCAATTAAGGGTGGGACACTTTTACAACAGCTGTTGGTCTAGTTGAGATATAAGGTGTAAACAGAGCGCAGCCATACTCCACTCACCTCAAATCAAACAGGTGAACACACAAAGCAGTGTTTAAATGTAAAGCCGCACTGCTGCCACGCACTTAAAGCTGTGGATGATCAAAATATTGATCACCTTTCAAGGCTAGCAGCTTGTTTGTGCTCCATATGTCTCCAGTTTTTGCCCTGTAACGTCACAGCTTTTCCTCTTTTGTCCCACTGCAGGAGCTGTATGGTGTTTACACTGATGCCTGTTATTTTCATCTTTTTATGGCCTGCACATTTCTACCAATTTCAGCCTTGTGCATTTTGGTATCTTTGCAAACTTTTGCAGTTTCAGATCATGTTCTGTGGGTTTCACTTGTCCATTTTCTACCCAAAACACAATGTGAACATTAGATTTTTTAATGATTGCTTTAAGAGCATGTTAACAAATAAAAAATACTACTAATAAATAACAATAATAAAAAAAATAAAATAAGGACAATAACAGATTAGGAAATAACCTCCAAGCTTTAAATTGTCTGACATCACACTGTCCCATTTCTTCTATTACTTTTTTAAAAACAATATTATATCTTTATAACTGATATATTTTTAAACGCTGCATTTAAATCATCGTTCCACTTTTTTGGTCAGTCACATGGAGATGTTTCGAGAGTCAAACCAAAGTGAGGCGCTTGTCCTTGCTCAGATTTAACAAGGACATCAGGCTGAGTTTAAAATTTGCCGTTTTTCTAATGGAGTTTTGAATGCGGTTTAATAAACTGCAGATAAAGCAGCTTTAAATGAGCTGAAACGAAGAGAAACGGAGTGGAAGCCATATGTTCAAACACTCGTCTCCTATCATGGTACAACATGTCATCATTACATGGATTATGCCATCTGATTGCACCCGTCACGCCTCTGTTTCCTGAAGTTTCCTGGGGAATTTCTTATATTTAGCTTAAATATGTGAAACACAGAGATGGAAGACAGATACACTTACTTCCTCCGACCATCCCAGGGGTTTGCCAGCAGGCCAGCAGCAGCAGCAGCAGCCCGAGGTCCCGGTGAAGAGACGCGGTCATAACCTCCTCCTGAGTCTCCACGGCACGCGCGCACACACACACGGAGATATGCACACACCACCTCTGGCTCCTTCTGCACGCCTTCTCCTCTTCCTCGGCTTCTCACCTCCTTCACCCCCTGATGCGTTTTACTGAAGGTTTCGCCACGGGGTCACCACTGTTTCCACATCACCCGTCATCCTCTGGGGCACAGTTTTAACGACCCGCAGCGCACTGGTTTGACTCCCAACTTGCACGAAGTAGGTCAGTAGGTGTGCAGCCTTAGAACTCACAACAGCCTGTGCTGAGGGGAGATTTAATATCTCTCACTCAGCGAAGCCAAGAGTCCGGGGGGCAAAAAGCTAACAGGTAGTTCGACCCTCTCCGCCTCCGTGTCTAGCGGTTTCTCGTTAAATGTCGTCTGGAGACGCGGAGGAAATTTCTCCGCAGCAGGTGGAAGGAAGGTCAGGAAGGAGGTTCAGCACCACGGACAGAGCTTAGTCATTTCTGGGGAGAAACGGCGCTCATTCAAGGTTTATATAAATAAATGAGAGGACAGCAGGGTGACGCGGAGGATCCCGATGTCTCACAGGAGGACGCAGGAGCGCAAAGGTGGTCTCGTCTCATCCAGAGAGCTGCAGGCTGGTTTAATCTGGCGGATTTATGGGAACCCCTGAGGATCAGAAAATGTCTCTGCGTGCAGGGGCTTCGGTGAGAACTCCTCAAGTCATCCGCAAACAGAGCCGATCTGCACCGACACAATTCCTGTCACTACACAGAGCATGGAGGATGAGGAGGACGAGGTGGATGGCGAGTGAGAGAGGCGGGGGGGGACGGAGAGGTGCGTTTCTTTACGCTGAATAACCTGCATGCTGTCAGTGAAGAGCGCTATTGAGCGCCAACTGTTGATTATGTAATAAGCCTCACAGCGCTGGTTTGAATTCATTCCTTTGGAGATCAACAAGTACAACCACGATGCCATCTGCCATGCTCTAAATGTGTGAACTGATTTTAAACTGGATGCTATTTAACCCCGCTCATTACATAACGCGCCACATTCCAGTTTAATACATCCAGTTACAGGCACCCGATGTTCTTTGGTCTTCATACGGTCTGTGATTCATATTAGCTCTGCCTGTGCTTTAGCCATGTTGCCTAACCTACTTTAAACAGTGTCACCTGTTTAAAGTAGGTTTCGTTTTCTATTTGAAGCACAGCTGCTGCTGTTTCATTACTTTAAGCCACAGTGTGAGTATAAAAGACGGCCTTAGCCACTTGGGATTGGCATCGTTTTAAAATATTTAAATAGTCACTAAGTTATTTAAAAAGTAAAAATAAGAAATGTTTGTGGGGCACTCTTTTCTATTAAAATATACACTCATACCTAGTAGAATGGTGTACCCACTTTATTAGGTACACCTCGCTGGACTGGATTGGACCCCCTTTCGCCTTCAGAGCTGCTTTAATTCTTCATGGCACAGATTCAGCGAGGTGCTGGAAACATTCCTCAGAGATTTTGGTCCATGTTGACATGACAGCATCACACAGTTGCTTCAGATTCATCGGCTTCACATCCATTATGAGAATCTCCCGTTCCACCATATCACAAAGGTGCTCTGTTGGGTTGAGATCCAGTGACTGTGGAGGCCATTTGAGTACGGAGAACTCACTGTGATATTCAAGAAACCAGATTGAGATGATTTTAGCTTTATGATATGGTGTGGTATCCTGCTGGAAGCAGCCATCAGAAAAATGAGACTCATCAGATCAGACAACATTTTTCCAATCTTATATTGTGAAATACTTTAACCAACCTATCTGGCACCAGCAATCATGCCACATTCAGAGCCACTTAAATCATCTTTCTTCCCCACCCTGATGCTTCAGCAGATAACCTTGACTATCTTTTCATGCCTAAACGCATTGAGGTGCATTAACAAGCAGTTGAACAGGTGTTATTATTCACCTGTCCTGTTCCACTGTATCTACAAGCTGCTTGCCTGAGCAATAAACAACAAACACAGACAGTGTGTGCACTAGTACCTGCCAGGTATTGGACTGTGGTCACGACTGTGAGATGAGATGTTTCTGTACAGACAGAAGAAACTTGGAAAGTCAAAGACAACAACAGCTGCCTAAAAGCTTTGCCTGGAACTCAATAAATAAAAGTACATTTATTTCCTTTCAGTGCAAAATGCACCAGGTGAAGCTTCAATATCACAAGTCAGCCCCAACTTTTTGGGGTGAGGTGCAATATCTGAAGGATAGTCAAATATTTCCCAGCATTTTTGCTTAAAACACCCTATTAGCCACCATGATGTCACCTGTTGGTTGGTAACGTCCAGTTATGAAGCTCCAGCCAGGATGCTAAACCAGTTATGCTTATTATTCTGCAGGAAATGAATTTGTGGGTAGTGCTCATTAGTTATTTGTTTAAATAAAATACAATAAATATGGCAATTTTTCTGTTTTCTGACATTTTGTATAATGAGTTTGATTATTAACAGAAATAACTGTAATTATTGACAATGAAAATAATTACTACTTGCTTTACAGGTACTAATATAATGGAACAATAATAACTTGCACCAGGTTTTCAATGTTTTAATTATTATAGAGAGGCAAAAATCACTCTGACACACACACACACACACACACACACACACAGATGAAGAATAATCAAACTATGAAATAATTGCAGTCTTAAAACTACACAAGAGGAACAAGCTGGAGGAAATGTGCAAGTACTCTGAATAATGTTTGAACCAAACTTTATGCAACAAATATGCAATACCTTATATAAAGCAATACTGAGTAGACTTTTTATACATGAATGCATATTATAACCTGCACAGAGTATGAGAGAATCCATCAAAAGGTGCCATTATGTCTCACAGTAGCTGAGCTTCTGATAGTTAAATATAGCTCCTTGCTAGTATGTTCCATTTTCATGTGGCAAAGAACTGTTAATATTTTAACTACTACTTTAAAGCTACTTAGCGTTTTTTGTTAATAACTTTATTTATAAGTCACATGAGACACATTATCTAAAATTAAGCAAGTGTAACAGACCCTTCTCAAAAAGCTGTAGCCAATTATAACCATGTGTTGCAGAGCATATCCACGTTTCCTTCCGTAATTGTAAGTAGAAGCTTAAGTTATGGCAGCCGTGAAGCTGTAAAACCAGACAGAGGATGCTGACCTTGCTTGTAAGTCAAGTCCACACATTTTTGGACAGTGACAACTGTCATGATCATGACTTTGTTCAGAATCATAGCAAATTCAGAATGAAGCAATCAAGATTCTGACCCCTCAGAATAACTTCATTTTTTCTTTTCTTTTGTGTACATTAACTTCACTATATTTACTGAAATTTTACCTTCATAGAATTAATATCGATGAGTTTCAGGCTTTTGGAGTACAGAGAGATGGTTTGGAATTTGGTGTGTTCCACATTTTCCAGCGCTGGAAAAACACATTTATGTTTCTGTAATGGTTAGCTCTTTTTAATGCTAAAAAAGAAAAAAAAAGAAAAAGTAAAGCACATTATTCCTCTTTTTGATTAAGATGCCAGATTACAGTTATTTACTTGCATTCCAGAAAAATTTGTTTTAGGGGAAGTCCAATGTGACGGCTCAAATTTGGTTCTAAAAACATGACTTTAGTTTGAAAGTCCTTATTGCTTTTCAAAATGGTAAAACATCAAGAACTCACAGCAAAGAGTCCATTTTAAAGCACTTTGTGATGCAATGCTGGATGGTCTTTGACACAAACAGAGCGAGACAAAGTGTTCTCACAGTGTGGTCGAGTAGGCTTTAGAGTCGATTTCTGAGATTGTTATTCACCAAATGCACCAGGAGTGGCAGAAAATGAAAGCTGACTGAAGCAGGCACCTCAAGATTTTAAGCACTAGTTGATCTTCAGGCAGAGAGAAACACTGCTAGATCAGATTTTGAGAAGGTCACCAGAATGGTCATAAGCGGGATGACTGAACAAAAAAGACTTAAAAAAGAAAAGAATAGCTGCTAAGAAGCCATTACCGGGGCCTGCAAACATCCAGAAACATCTCAGATCTGCCAGGGAGCACAAACACTGGACTGTAGATGACTGGAAGAAGGCACTCTGGATGGACAAGCACAAGTTTGAACTCTTTGGTAGGCATTGTCATGTCCTCAGAAAAGCTGGAGAACGTGCTGATCTAGATGCATTGCACCCACAGTGGAACACAATGGAGATTCCATTAGGGTCTGGGGTTCCAATTCTGGACCTGGCATGAGCAAATTAATGAAAATCGACAGTACCATGAACATAATTGAACTACCATAATTTCTCAGTGCATTCATGGGATCCCTTCTGGACCCCACTGGTCATGGGTTCATATACCAACAAGACAATAATCCCGAGAATACTTCAAAGCCATAGAAAAAATAATCTTGAGTACTGGAACTGATGGACTGGCCAAGTCAAAGACTTGAATTCTAATAAGCAGATTTGGGATTTAGTGCATTCATAGATTGCACAAAAGTTCCATCCATGCGAGTCCCTGGGAACAGCTTGAAACTATTTGGAACCCCGTAATAAAAGAGACTGTTGAAAAGTACAAAAAAGCAATGCCAGAAAGAACGCATGCTGTTAAACCTGCACCAATTTGACAAAGAGCAGCTGAATCCAGTATTGTATCCTGCATGTTGATGCATTTGCTGATAACTCACTGGAGAAAACAAAAATACATTTTGGCTAACCTTTAAAGAGTCAGTGGCTGGAAAAAACAAGTTATAACCAGGTGAAAGGTCTCCTTTTTACCTACACTTTGATACCAGGCTTATCTTCTAAGCTGCTATGCCTTTTGTATAAAAAATAATGCTAATAAACAGTCATTTTATCATTGCGTGAGTGAGAGTTATACGTGTATATACAACATGCCAAATATGTGGTTTGCAAGTCTGAGTTTAACAACAAAGGATTTGCATGCAAGCATGCAAACAAAGCTCTTATTCATAATTACTAGGTTGATTTGTTCCTCACATAAATCAGAGGTTATTTGCCTGAGAGTGATTTTTCACAAGCAGCAGAGCCCTCTCGTTGTTTTTGTCGTTTGTTTTGAGGTTGATAGTGAACTGTGGTTGACCTCTGCCTGCTCTGTGACGCAGAGGTCTGAGGCTTGCAGTGTTTTTGGTGCTGCTTTTCCGATGCCTCTTGGCTGAGACCATAGCTAAAGCAAATGTAGAGTAGCCCACTAAGGACAGTGAGTTCATTGAAAGTGTTTGGGGCAGTGACCACAAACTGCCTCTGTACAGTATATATGTGAAAGGTAAACTGGATAATCCCAGCTCCGAATAAGGAGTCACGATCGTCAGTATGGGTTACCTGCCAAAACTATTTCAACAGTAGAAAAAAAGAAGGGACAGATAGTCTTAACACACCCGGGACAGACGCTGATTCTTAATTTGTTTTTTTTTTGTCACTTTTTTTTGGCACATGGTTGAGAGGAAATATGAAATGTGCGTGGCGGTGATAGAGTCTGCAATCGTAACTATTCAAAAGTGCAAACACGACAATTACTTTACACAGTTATTTATTACATTATTGATGTTATTAACCTAGCATTAATAATTGATTTGAAAAATTTCTCTATTGTAAGTGATTATCAGCAGCATCTCTTGTTCGTCCGCTGTATTTTCCTTCGAGAGGAAAAGATCCCGATTACCAAAACGGTTTTTGACTGGCCTGCTCCCTTAATGCCACTTATCTTTTTTTTGTCTCTATTCGATCTGTCATTTCTTTTGGTCGTTCATTTGTCACACCACCTGAATATTACTGTTTGAGAAGCATGTGCATTGCGTAACTGTGCAAGAGTCTGCCATGGGAGGGCGCAAGAGAGCAGCGCCTGTTTCGTGGGTTCTGAGAAGCCCTTAAACTAATTCTTGGTTTTTCTTTTATTGCAGACTAAGATGCAGCTCACGCCTTCTCAAAACCATCGGCAAATGACGTAGTACTCCCGAAGTGATCCATCACTGATAAATTTCCGTTTTTCCCAATTAGTACTGTGTGTCCACTCTGTGATGTTAGAATCAACTCCAGATTTATACGCGATATTGTGGTAAACATGGGGTAGGAGGGGCTAAGTGGTGGCCTACTATTTATCATCTCTCTCTCTTCCGTGGACCTCTTCACTTCTCACCTTCTTGTGCATCACGCTGTCAGATTTTCCAAAAAGGCTTCCAGATGATGTCTCTGCGTTGGGCTCTCGGGTTAGGTAGGTAAATGAGTAAACATGTACCAAAGTATGTGTCGTTAATTTGAATAAATTCTAATAACTCGCTATCCATAATAATATACTGTATAATATATTATAATATAATATAAAAACCAAACAGTTTTGCTTATTGTTATTCTTTTAGCTTGGCTGATTTGGGAGGTTTCCTCTGTTTATGGTAAGTTCAAGGCAACATTAGGCTAATTTATTTACACTTACTGCTTAAACACCATACTCACAATATACAAATACTTCAAATGTTGTGGCGTTACTGTTTTATTAAATTATTAAATGGAGGATAAAAGTTTCCTGCTGTTATTGATTTTGAGTGGAAAATAAATTCAGCTTAATATAAAAAAAAATCATCAATTTTGAATGGGATTTTAAAAAACGTAAGTGTTTTTAATTTTGATTCGTATTTCATTTACAAACCTTTAGCTCTGGACTATATTTAGCAAGAATCCCCTGGTTTGAAGTATGCAGTTAGTTGGCCAATATCAGCAAATGCCAAGCATAATAACTGAATTAACTTAAAAAGTTAATCTGTTTCTTTTTATAGACCTTTTGTTTCTCTGCAACCCCAAACTGAACTGCCCACTGCAGTGGCGGCGCCAGGGGGGCGCTAGGGGGTGCTATAGCTCCCCCTGGAAAAGTCATCGCACCCCCGTAGCACCCCGAAGAAAATAGCTTGTGTCTGTGTGTGTTGAGAACTGAAAGAACAAATGATCCTTCATAGCACCCTCAGTAAAATGCTTAGCACCTGCAGAAAAATATTTCTGGAGCCGCCACTGGCTCACTGTTGGTTTGCAGGGAGTTTATCTCTAATACTGCTCTGAAATTTAAACAATCACATGCTGCAGCTGAGATTTTCAATGGTCCTTAATTATAAAATTCATTTTTGTTTATAGTCCCTGCTTTGAGTGCTGATGCAGCAGGGTGAGTCATCCTCCATTTTTTCCTCATCACTTTTGCTGTTGTGTTTGTCTCTATGTGTGTCCTTAGGTGCAGCACTCCTAAGCAGTTTGGAATACCAGTGGTTCTCTGGGATACCTGTTCCTCTCAGTCTTATCGTTATCCCACAGCTCTTTTGCCAAGAGTATCTCCCTCCCTCCCTTCCTTCCTCTCCTTCCTATCTGATGAGCAGATAGATTATAGCCCTTATGTGTGTGTGTGTGTGTGTGTGTGTGTGTGTGTGTGTGTGTGTGTGTGTGTGTGTGTGTGTGTGTGAGAGAGAGAGAGAGAGAGAGAAGTCAGTGGGCTGCCTTGCTTCATAGACACAATATTTGTCACATAGCTGTCATTTATACTTTAGGAGTATTACAAAACATGCAGATCTTTATACGAAATATATTTTTTCTACATTCTGTTTCAGAAATAGAAACATCTGTCAGAAACAACTTGATGTGTCAAATTCATTTTACGGAGAGCAGGATCTGAAGTATGAAATGGACAACTGTTGTCAAAAATATGATGACTCCAATGAAACTGGTAACAACCCCATATTTGATCTGAACCATTAGTGACTTTGTATTAAATGTATAAATTGAGCAACTGAAAGTAATCAGCAAAAAGTACATCAAATGGAAAAACTGTGCTTTCACAGCAGTACTAACATTTCACAAATTTGCTTTACACTTTGGTAAATAACACAAAATAAAAAGTGCATTTTACACAATGATGTTATTAACTGCCAAAACAAACCATGCTTAAAAACAGAGAGCCTTGTTTTCTTTTGGCTTATATTTTTAAATGACTTAGGGTTTTCTGGCCAGATAACCACTGGACCATTCCCTGTAAACTTTAGAGATGGTTGTGTGGGAAAATCCCAGTAGATCAATTTTGGAAATACTCAGACTAATAACCATAGGACGTTCAAAGTCACCTCTCTTCCTCATTCTGTTGCTCAGTTTTAACTTCAGCAGGTTGTTTTGACCATGTCTACATACGCAAGTGCACCAAGCTACTGCCATGTGAGTGGCTGATTAGATATTTGATAACAAAGAATTTGAACAGATGTACCTAAAAAAGTGATGGGTGAGTGTAATTGTACTGTCAATAAAATAAAAAATGCTTATTTTTCTCATTGTGAGTCTTTTGTTTTTGACATAAAATATGCACTCACTGAAAATCCCATGTACATTAAACTACACATACCACATGAAGTGCAATTAAATGTGTTTGGATGTTTGATTTCTTTTTCACAGCTTTGATGGTTGAATGCCAAAATGTGCTGGCTTGCTGTGGAAAGAAGGCCTACAATCCCGTCAATGAGATATGCTGTGACTCAGCCATCAGAGTTAAACCTGCTGTCAAGAGCAAGTGTTGTGGTAAAGGTGGGTAGCTGGACATGTTTAAAAAAAATCACTAAGATGGAAAAAAAAGAGAGAAGCCAATCATCAAAATAATTTTCTGATATTTTATTAATTTATTGTTATTCATACTCGCTGAGTGGAGTTTGTATATTCTCCCCGTGTCTGCGTGGGTTTCCTCCCACAGTCCAAAGACGTGCAGTTACTGGGGTTAAGTTAATTGGTCACTCTAAATTGCCCATAGATGTGAATGTGAATATGAATGGTTGTCTGTCTCTCTGTGTTAGCCCTGCAACAGGTTGGCGACCTGTACAGGGTGTACTCTGCCTCTTGATGTTATTCATACCGCACAGTGTGTAAGGAAAGACAGATTTAAATTTGTATAGTTATACGTAAGGACAGACAAAATGAAGCTCGGAGAAATATATATCCAGCTAAGATTCTGATTAACAGGTTTTAATATGATAATATGAAGCTTTTTTTTGCTATATTTATTCATTTTTGCAGCAGTTTAGTCTCAACAGTCCAGATTCACTAACTATTATGAAAGCAAAATATGTGAGAGAGACTTAATGTGTATAAGTCTGTAGATTAACATTTTAGAGTGCACAGGTGTTTTCATTGGAGGGTCTAGAGTCTAGACTTCATCCTGTGCGCGTTTCTCACTCTTCTCCAAGCTTGCAGCAGTTTTTGAGAATATCTGCCAAACTTTTTTGGTTGTGCTTAGATGATTTGCCAAAGACTTGCCACACTTAAAAAAAAGATATTTGATTATCTGACACTTCATTTGATTTTGACCTGATTCCCCCCCTCCCCATTCAGATCAGGATTAGTAATATAATAGGTCATACGGTCACTGCCAGAATAATTAACATTCAGTGTTGACTCTGTACTGCTCAGGAAAACTGCCTGTTACACTGCCAAATGTAATTTCACAGTTCCCCCTTTTCTCAACTTCTAACACATGCTGCATTCATATTAGCTTTGAAACGCGTAAGGTGCCTGAATCTAATAAACAGTGGCTAATACAGTCTATCTTGAAACCGATCAGGCTCAGTGAATCACAGTCTTATACATTAATCAGCATCATTTATGAGGATTCATTAAGAGTTTGAATCTCCCAGATCTCCACATTAAGAACACACGGAGAACGTTGAGCTTTAAGGGCTTGAAGCTAAGATTAATGGTGTCCCTATGACTCCTCCCACAGAGGCCATCAGTGAGGATGAGCAGTTGTGTTGTTATCCCAACCAAATCATCCAAAGGCCATCCAAACAACACCAGTGCTGTGGAGGTGACGCGTACAACACTGAGAATCAGTTCTGCTGCAACATAAATGGCATATTGACCATCAGATCAGGCAGGTCATGTTTAAGACGCCATCCTTTCCTACAACCATATAGTTTAGTGTAAATACCAGAAAGGTAAGGATGTTCCTCTGTTTTCCCATTTCAAACAACTATTGCAAATGCACCACAGTCCACATGTTGTTAGGTATGACTGCTTTTCTTTCTATGTTATGAGTCATAAATTGACAGTGAAGATAAAATTCCACTAATGTCACTCCAGGAACATCTTCAGCACATGCTTTCCAAATCACATGAACTGAGCTCACGTGCCAAAGAGCTGAGCTCTGAGCTCCTAAATAGAGTCCAGCATTTTACTCCAACATTTTATATCAATTTTAGAATTTTACAAATTTTTGTTTTTGATGAATTTACAGGCATGATAGAAAAACTCACACTTCTCTTTCTCCAGTTTCTAAATTACATTTCAGAGACTCATTTATTCTAATAACTTCAGCGTGATTACGCCATAGTTCTGTTTCCTGTCGCACACCAATTGCTATACATTTTATTTAGCATTCCTTCCAGATGAGTGTTCCAGTACCTCAAGTACACAGGTTGATGACTGCGAGCCTGAAGGGAAAATCTGGACAGATCAGGTAATGCATGGCTGATATCGCTGTGATAAGCTCAAAGATCAAATGTTTAAAGTGATAACACAAGTGTACACTTTACTGAACAGCAGTTATTTTAGCTCAGTGTTGATCTCTGACCTAAATATTATGTGACTTTATGTGGAGTATAATGTAAAATAAATAAATAAATAAAAGGAACACTTTTTAAATCAGAGTTCAGCATCAAGTCAATTAAACATCTTGGATATTGATCTAGTCAGTTAAGTATCAGAGTGGGTTGTTAATCAGTTTTAGCTGTTTGGTATTAATCAAATTAACAACAGGTGCAATAGAGGGACAACAATGAGCCAAACCTCAAAACAGGAAGTTTTACAGGTGGAGATCACTGAAATTTTTTCAGTCCTCCTGAGTGTTTTTTCACTACTTTTGCACTTGGCTACATTCATTGTCATTTCTGGTAGTATGAGGCAATACATGGACCTTACAGAGGTTGCAGAGATAACCCAACTCTTCCAGGACTGAACATCAATGTGTGCCACTGGTAGGAAGTGGCTGATGTTTGCTCTGTTGTGTAGTCTTGTTAATGATCTGCCTGAACCCCCTGTTCAGGCCTGTGCAGAACAGCAGCCTTTATGTTCTCCATATCCCCATTGATGTGATGTATGATGAAGGCTCTTAAGATTCTTGATCTTGTATAGTTCAGACATTCCGGGATCCATGTGTGAGGCACTGAGTCACAGGCACACCTTACTGCAGCTCCAACTAGCTCACGTGTGGCTGCTCATCTTATAGCCAAGTTTCTCAAGGAACACTCAAGGATCACACAACACATGACTACGTTAATAAGAATATATAGGGACATGCTACTCAACATTTCAGACAGATTATTTGAGCCCTTTTGGAAAAACTGGAACATGATTTCTGTCTATGTTTTTTCTGCCCATGTCCAATGATTATTTTAAAAACTGGCTGCTTCTAGGCCGAACTGGTGCTTGGTTGTGTTTAAGGCAAGCTGTCAAAGCATTAAAGAAATAAGAGCAACACCATAACAGCAACAACTGCACAGAACAGAGAGCTAATGTTCATCTTTAGGGAGCTGACAGAGAGAAAGCTGCTGACAAAGACAAATGCATGATGTAGTCTTAACTTTTGCACTTGCTCCACATAAATGCACCTGCACATGTAAACAACAGAATTCATTCATATTACATGTGAACACATAAACCATATGAAAAAAATGTGTGAATATAAACACATTTAAGTTTAACTTTTGAACAAAAGGATGATAGAAAAATGCCACTGATAAGACTCATGCAACTTCATAATACACTGGTGACACAAAAGTAGTTTAGTTATGTACCAGCCTATATTTGTCCTCATTTTTTCATTAATATTTTAATTATGCTGTTGAGTATAATTTGAAGTTTTATGTTGTGCAAAGAAGAGTGCAGGAACTGTGATGTTCAGAGATGAGCAAATGATGTTAGAAAACAGACTATAAATTGTTCTTTATTACATGTTTGGATTGTGCAGCACTACTGTGGCCCTAAAGTCTTCAGACCTAAAGAACACATCTGCTGCAATGGATACAGGTAATTTTGTATACATGGGAGAAACCATGGAAATGTTTATTTAAAACTCACTGTTGTTGTGTATGCATGAGTTTTGTCTGCTCTTCTAGATTTTATCAGTTATTAACAACAGCAGCAGTACCACCACCATCATCATCACCACCACTACTACTACTACAGGGTTCTAGCCAGCGGTTGAACCCCTGGTGCCCCCTCGGTTGTCTGTTCCTCCAATAGCGCCTGGCTGTGAATTATTTCTGGCTAAATCCTAGAGCCCTGCACTACTACGACCAGTACTACTACCAGTGATTCTTTATCATATTCTAACTATGATTTATATTTCCATGCTCAGATACAATAAATCAGGAAATAATCACTGCTGTGGGGTTAAAGCCTACAACATTAGAAACACACAGATGAAGTGCTGTGCAGGAACACTGTATAATCTGACAGCCACGACTGGAGGTGATGGACAGTGCTGTGGATCCATTCTCCACACAAAGGTATTTTTTTTTTTTTAAAGTATTAGTACTACAGAGAGGCAGCTGTGGATTAGGAGGTAGAGAAGGTTGACAGCAAGTTGAAAGGTTAGGCAAGTCCAGATATCCTGATACTGGACCTTTGTGTGTAATGGTTTAAGTGTAAAGTGCTTTGAGTGGTTCATAAGTCTATAAAAGGTGTACAGCTGTGGTCAGAATTTTACACATACTCATCGTGGGCATGAATGTCCTGGTAATTTGGGGCTTTTAATGATTTCGTTGAACTGTTCATTGTTCCAGGGTGGAATGATCTCAAGCACCGTCACTAAGCTTCTGGCATAATTCTGATTGGATATTTGACCACACCTCTTGGTAGAATTGGCAGAGTTCATTTAAATTGGTTGGTTTCCTGGCATGGACCCAGCTTTTAAGCACAGTCCACAAATTTTCAATAGGGTTGAGGTCAGGGCTTTGGGAAGGCCATTCCAGAATCTTAATTTAGCCTGCTTTATCCATTTCAGAACCTGTTTTGATGTGTGTTTGGGATCATTGTCCTGTTGGAAGACCCAAACTGTCACCCTCAGATGAGAGGAAATTGGTTAGGATGTTCAGGAACAACCCTAGAACCACCAAGACTGCCATGAACTGGTAATCACTGGAACAAAACAGCCCCAGAGCATGATGCTGCCACCACCATGCCTGACAACTGGTGCAGTGTTCTTAGGTTTGAAAGCCTCACTTTTACTCCTCCTCTTGTCATCGTGGACAAATAGCTCAATCTTTGTTGTGTCTGACAATAAAACATTTCTCTAGGAGGCATTTGGCTTGTCCATGTGGGCATCTGCAAATTTAAGTCAAGCTTGAAGGTGTTGATTTTGAAGACAGGGCTTCTTTCTTGGTCAGCACCCTCTTTGTCCATGGCAAACTAAAACTTGCTTGACTGACTTACTTGACCAGTGACAATGGTGTTCCAGCAGTTTCCACTTCATGGAAGACTTAAGCCTTGGTGGTTCCCAGGTGAGAGTAACAGTTTGGGTCATCCTCCAGACCTTGGCAAAAGACCTTCCCAACTGGTGCAAATCAGTTGTAAGTGAGATGCATATTTGCATAATATATCAATATTTAAATTTTACAAACAAAATAGTTGTCTCAAGAAAAGGCATTTTGACCATCCCACCTCTGTTAAAAGCACAAATCTTTTTCCCTGAGCGCCCAGAATTTTCTCCAACAAAGTGAATGAATGTCTCAAATAAGTCTAGTATTTAATGTAGACCTTATAATGCAGTGTCAACAAATCAGCAACATCAACAGAACAAGCAAGTTACTGATGAGTCATGTAAGGCTGGGAAACACTGGGACAAATAATGCAACACTAAAACAGAACTTTCTTAGCAACACTTCTCTGGGTATAAAGTTTTTCAAGTAAAAAAAATCTAAAATGATTATAATCAATATTTCTATGATGAAAATGTATGTGCAAAATAACAAAGAGAAAACAGTTTGCCCGTTTTAAAGGGGCCCAGTTGTGTAGTGATTCACCTGATGCATCAGCTTCTGTGGCTTTATGGTTTCAGAGATGCAGAGGATGCAGAGAACATTTATAGTACTTATAAAACTATCTAAATCTATGTCCAGGGTGTTTGCTGCCTGAGTGAGGACAAGGAGGTCCTCTACTTTGAGAAGACAGGATTCAGATGCTGTGGTCATCTCTACTACAACACCTCTTTGTGGTCATGCTGCGGAGGGAAACTGAGACCACAGAAATCAGGAGTGTTCCACAGTCAGTATATTTTTATTTTAAATTGTATTACTTTGCTTTTACTCTATGAAGCATAAGAATAATAATAAAAAAAATCTTTTTCAGGCTCCACAATTTTGTCCTTGAACAATATAAATGAAACAGAACTTTGCAACCCAAGTAAGTATTAAGTAGTTAATTGAATAATGTAAATTTCCATAAAATCAAAAACAAAAGTTTATGATTAAATTGAGATTTGTTTACTCTCTGTGCGTGTTTATATTCCTATTTAGTAAAGGTTGGGACTGTGGAAAGTGTGTCTCAGCACAGCATTGTGTTTAGCAGTTTGCTGGAAATCAATGGGCGAAATGCATCGTTGAAACATCTGGACTGGCATCACTCTTGGAACAAACCTTGTTCACCTGAACTAACACCTGGGAAGTCCTACTTCTTCAGTGACACTCATTTCTTCACTGATTTCAACCATGAATCTCTTCTTCAGTCACTCCGTTTCATTATTATTAGGTGCAGTGATTAATCTGCTCTAAAATTCTGACAAATGTCTCTGTGCAGTATCAAAATGTTTCCAAAGACTGACAAAAGCTACAACAGTAAAACATGCTACAAGCTAGTGCACTGAATTCTGTATTCTGTGCTATCATACAAGCTATTTAATATTTGTTATTCAGAGTTTTTTTTTAATCAAAATGTTAATTTTGCACTCTAAAAAAATGTCATTTGCTGGGAATCTTCTGAACTAACAGCAGTAAAAGCTAAATTTGCAGGTGCCCTGTTGGGTCTGCATGTATTTTTTTTCTAAATATTTCCTAATAACAGAAAAAGTTATTAAGTAAAGTTATTTACATTATTTTGTCTGAATAAATAAATTCAAAAGGAATCCACCAGTAGCCTTGGATCTTTTGCTTTTTCATGAATTACAATTTTTTATTTATGTTACAGCTGTTTTTGTTAGAAATCAAATTTAGAGATGGCAACAGTAATATTTTGATCACTGAATTATACTGAATTCAGTTCAGCTTAATTCAGTTTTATTTATATAGGATCAAATCACTAGGACAGTCACCTCAAGGCCCTTTATTTTGTAAGGTAAAGGCCCAACAATAATACATAGAAATCCCAACAATCAGATGACCCACAATGAGCAAGCATTTGGTGACAGTGGGAAGGAAAAGCTCCCTTTTAACAGGAAGACGCTACCGTTTTCTGAGGCTTTATACATAAAGTTGTGAAAAAACTTTTTTCACAGGATTCTTGCAGTTCCCTGAAAAATTGAAGTATACCCTGTCACAGTTAGGTTGTGGCAGGGGTGGACCCAAATGCAGGATGCATGAGACAGAACTGATTTTTAGCAGCTTTAATGCTGAAACTTCTTTCACTGTCAAAAAAATACAAAACACAAAATTCCCAAAATCCAAGGTCATACATAAATCCAGGATATGACACACTTGGAAATTAAAAGGTAGGCTTGTGCACACACAGCAGGCAGGGACCACAGACAAGGACACAACAATGAACAGAAGAAAACTGAGGGCTTAAATACACACACACTGGGAGAGTAGAGACAGCAGGGAGCAACAGGTGAACCTAATGAAACTAATAACACAATGGAAGCAAAATCAAACACAAATATAGGAACCAGAGGATTGTCAAAGTAAAACAGGTGACATGTGACCAACCATGAGGCACATGCAGACTTAACAGAACATGAGGAACAGAACACACATGAGACAAGGTACAAAGACAAAGACAAACAGACACCTGAACACAGAGATGAGGAAAGGACAACACAGAGAGCAGGAATTCAGTATAAATACCAGAAACTAATAAGACATATAACCTAAAATAAACCAAGAACCAAAACCATATGAACACTAAATCACAGGAATCTCAAATGAAAACAGAACCTAAACTTTGATTCTTTTCTTTTTCAGTCATTTCGCCACATTTCCACTAGTACCTAATCAGTGTGATGGCTTGACTTGGAAAGGTTCATAGGTTTTTCCATTAGGTCCTCGTACCAGGCATTTTATCATCTAACTTTGAGGGGAAAAGTGAACAAGCATTCATCTGGGATTTGATGTTAGACTAATTTGGATGAAGATATCTGAATTATAATTGGTCACTAAGATGTGGCCTTTATTCTTCACACTGTACTGTGGAAATCATGTTTTGTCCCATTTCAGTGGTTATGATGTTAACAGACATTCATTTTGTTTTCCACGCATCTTTTTATGTGTGCAGATGGAATATAAAAATGAAAACTTTGCGAGTGATCTTTGGTCTTTTTAACACAGAATTGACTGACACTCACATGGGCTGCTGATTTGGATTCATTGGAGTTTGACTGTTTCTTTTGAAAAGCACAGGGCAATAACCAACAGGTGTTACTCTTCTATCTCAATATAAGTACATGTTGGCTTGACTTTTGGAAACTGTTGGATTGTTAGAGATATTTGGCATGATGCAACATTGTGATATGACAAACACAGGCATTTATGGCTGAGCTATTTTACACAGCTTTGCTATCTGAGGTTATTGCTAGATTCTTATTAGCAAATTTGCTCATACCCAAACACTACAAAGCTCTTCAACACACAACAAAACACAAATGCATAATACATGTCAACTGCAAGTCACAAAATAATTATGTGTATTGCTGGAACAGATCCCAGAAAACTAAATGTGGGGCAAAGAGTTTGTTTTTGTCGGACAATGTGGGACATATCAGAGGAGTCACAGTATCCAAAGTCGTATGCAGTGAGGATGTAAAACTATTGACTAGATAATCTACCTCACTGGGAGCAGAGTGCGTGGAATCAGTGGCTCAAGCTGTTGAGTGCAAAATGACACAATAATAGTTGTCAAGGGGTGGCTATGGCTCAGGAGGTAGAGCAGGTTACCTACTAATCAGAAGGCTGGCAGTTCAATTCCTGGCTGCTCTGGGATGCGTGCCAAAGTATCCTTGGACAAGATACTGAACCCCAAGTTGCTCTCTGACACTTGAATGTGTGTGAATGGTAGACAGTAAGCACTTTGCTTAGTTACAAATGGATGTCCTTGTATGAATGCATATGTTTTGTATAAGTGCTCAGTTAGAATAGAAAAGCGCTATATAAGAACTAGTCCATTTACCATCAACCCTTTGAGAACTAGGTTCAAAGTTAAAGTTGTTTGCGTGTTTAGTGTTTTCAGAAGTAAACATGGATCAGGAAGCAGAATAGTGACATTTGTAGTGTGTCAATGACGTACAGGTCAGATGAATGCAAGAGACACGGGTCACATTTGAAAAGATCAGATATGTATCGGATTTAGTATCACATATCCAAGTGGCCTGGGTCGCATTTATAAAAATCGGATCTGTGTTGCTCAGACTGTCATGAAAAGATCAGATACAGGTCGCATAAGGGCAAAAAAAAAAAATCAGATTTGGGTCACTTCAGGCTGCAGTGTGAATGTAGCCAAAGTGTGTGATAGCTATATAGACCCTTTTACTATTTGTAAACAATGATGACATAGGTAGCAATGCACGTGCATTTTGGAAACAGAATTATGGTGGAGTTCAATAGCGTTTCAGTCTACAAGAAAAGATTATCAAGGAAAGATCGTGAAAACTACCTGCAAATATTAACTTTGACCACCGGCAATCGACTCCCCGATCCCTGTGGTACGTTAGCAAGTGGCCCAATATCCATTGGCTGGATATATACATGTGTTTGGTCTAGAAATCCAGTGTATACACCAGAGAGAAGTTACCGCATACAAGTCACTGGATGCTTACAATTGTGTTGTTTGTGGCCACGTATCGAACATCAAATGTCATGGCATAGACTGAGTTTTGTGTCTTGAAGGCAGAAGTTCTTCCAATTCAAAGACAAGGAAACACGACCGCTGTGTATGTGGCTTGGGTCATTGTAAGCAAGTCAGAGAGCTACGTCCTCAGTGAATTGTACCTGCATGGCAGTGTGAGTACTAGAAATTGCTTTTCAAGCTTGCTAAGAGTTTTCCGGCTGCAGATATTATTGATTTACAATGGAAAAACATATATATACTGTTCCAGCCAAAAGGTTGGACACACTCAACCATTCATATGTGAGTCTCCTCATACTTTTGACTGGCACTGCATATTGGAATCTATAGTGCGATTAAATATTAATTTAAAAATCAGGAGTCCAGCGATGCCTCACCTGTAAAACAACCTGTAAATAGCCAGCCACACTACAGTTTAACAGCCAAATAGCCTACCAGCTAATGCTGTTTACTTTAGATATAAGTATTTATCTAAACCTGACATCCCGGTATAACCAGAGTAGATAAATAACTTTACCCGATATAAAATGGGCGCTTCAAACGTGAGCATTTCTGATCGTGTCCTCATTCCAATTTTTATCAATACATTTGATGGCTTGCAACCACAGAGGCCTCCGTTTTCTCTCGAACAGCTGTGATACCATGGGAATTCGGTACAGCTTCAGTCTGCTTTTGGTAGAGTAGAAATTCTGATAGCCAAACGCGCAACAGCCAGAAATTTTGACGCTGATATCACTTTTAAATCACGTTTAACCGCTTTACAGTCTCGTTGTTCTTATTGATTTGAATGGAAATAGCAGTTCGCTTCTGTTGCCAGAATGCGTGGGCATCCTTTGATGATGTAGGCTGTAAAAGGG